>OY101444.1:52766388-53069819 GCA_956483585.1 Gymnocheta viridis | reverse complement strand
ATATATATATATATATATATATATATATATAAATATATATATATATATATGTAATATTTAAATATTTTTACAGCAATGTAATTGATTCCAATTCCCATTATTGTTATTATTAAAAAGATAAATGACCTTACAGGGTGGTTTTCTATTGGTATAGTAAACTTCCTTAATGAGTCCAAATTATTAAATGCATATTCTGTTTCTGAATGTAAAATTTTCAATATCTCAAACTCCACACAATGTTTGTTGTGTATTGCTTGTAACATTTTGGAGAATAGGTTTCTATGTGTTATGTTATTTATTTCTACTTCATCTGTGAATTATACTAATGTTGTCCCCGTGATTGTTTCATTATTTACTGTGTGTGTCCCATCTAATAATATAAAACCTTCATCTATTTCTAATATGGGTTGGTTGTATTCTTGGATAACTGAGTATTTAGTATTTTCATTTCCTAAAAGTGGTATAATACAACCATCCGTGTTGTTATTTCGTCTACATATATTTTTCCCTAAATAATTTCTACATTTTGTGATTCTAAAGTAATTTTGTTCGCATTTAGCTACTTCGGGCTAGATTATAATTTTTCCATGTTTGAAACTTATTGGAGTTACCTTAAAGTATTCACATTGTCTGTTTAATACTGGGTATTTGTAAATGGTTATTATAAGTTCATAATTCCTTGCGATGTGTATCTCTGAGTATTCTAGAATATTAATTATTGGAACTTTTGTTAATTCATGTGCCATTACCTCCTTTAAATCGTTCATGTCGAAAGATTCTGATAAATATTCGTTGTTTTTCGCTGCGTTGATAGTTCGTGTTAAAAGTAGTAATTGATCATGTACTTGTTCCAAAATTATGTGGTTTTTAATATTTCCTCCTTGGATTGTGTTTAGAATTTTTTCGAACCTGGAATTTACAGTTTTCTGTTTCTCGTTGTTCTCAATTAACGTATTAATGGCTTCTTCAATTTTTATGACATCATCGTGATCTGGTGTGCCTGCAATAAATTTTAATACAGACCCTAAGAAGTTTATTGCTCTTTTACGCAAATTATGCTCCTTTATTTGATTCGCTAGAATTTATATCTTATGAATCAAAATTTGTTCTTCTGTAGTGGGTTTATAATTTTCACTAAGCACTTCTCTATATGACATGAATATTTTTGTCAAATTTGTTATATGGAATAGATATGAATAGTTATCGAATAATAGTACATCATCATTCCTTGTTACTACGTATTTTCGTCCTGTTAGATTTTGTAGCACTACGTCTGCTTGTGTTAGTGTTGCGATTCCGATTACCATGACTAGGAATATTGGGAATGTCTTCATCATCTTTGTGTAGTACGTAGTTCTTTATGTTGTCTTTATGTATAACCTGCCCTCCTTGGGTTAAGATTGTGTCCTCACGATCTTCTTTGACTATAGCTTTTTTGTAGCGACTGTCACTTTTACTTCGTATATTGTTTCTGGATACCAATATCTGATCTCCTTCTTTGAAAGTCCTATGCTTTGTACCTTCATTCAATCTTTGTAATGTCTTAGTTGAGGCGTTTTATAGTTTCTTCCTTATTTCTTCTTTGTTGAAGTTGATTAAATTAAAATGTATATCTGTTGGTCTCTGTCCCGTGACCGAATGTTTCGTATTATTTAATTCTTTTACTGATGTAAGTAGTTCTTCCGTGGCTGATGTTGAATTTTTTATTTTCAATATTCTTGCTAGTTCTGATATTGAACTGTGTGCGCGTTCGAATTGTCCGTTAGCCTTCGATGTGTATACTGGCGTCTGAATCTTTCTTATATTGTATTTTATACAAAACTGATTTACCATTGGTGTGTTTAGGAAAGCTTCATTATCTGTCATTAATCGTTTACATTTAGGGTAGTTATTTATAATGATTTCTTCTAGTTTTTTCTCCATTTCAGTTTTTGAGTCTAATTCTCTGATAACTATGTATTTAGAGAATTTGTCTATTGGTACTAAATAGGATCTATGCTCATTATAATAAATATCTGCATGTATAAATTCTCCTGCTTCGGTTGGTATAGTCGAATCTGTGAGTGGTTCCTTTGTTGGGCGTCTTTCGTACTTACCAAAAAGACATGCTGCGCATTTTTTATTGTATGCTTTACAATTCTTATATATTTCCGGCCAATAATTTTTCTCTAAAATTTCTTGTGCGTTATTTTTGTATCCTCTATGCGCTCTATCATGCGTTTGCTTTACTAATTCAATTTGTTTTTCTTTGTCAAGAACATCCATTAATTTTATAGGAGTATATACAAAGTTTATGTTATTAAAGGTATTTTTTATTATGGGGCTCAATACATAAATATCCTTTCTTGTGGTGTGTATTGCAGTCATTTTTCCTGGTTGTAAGTTTTTTTTTAGTTCTATTATTAAGTTCTGTTCGGTTGTAAAATTTACCGTGTGCCTAACTTTGTTTGGAAATACTGTTCGTGTTCTTGTTTCATTTATTTTATTGTTTCTTACAAGTTCATATTGTTCAGCGTATGCGTTTAGAGGTCGCGTTACTTGTTTAATAATTTCTGTAAATGAACTCTCGGCTGAGTGTGTTGTGTCCGCTGATGAAGTGTTTATTTGCTGTCGAGAAAGGGCGTCAGCAACTACATTTTGTTGGCCTGGCTTATATACGAGCTTAGCACCAAAATCTTCTATAATTGCTTTCCAACGTTTAAGTTTTGGGTTAGGATTCTTGTCTGATATCGCATAAGTTAAAGATTGGTGGTCTGTATAGATAGTTAGATCTGTTGTACCGTATATATAGTTTCTAAGTTTCTGGAGTGCCCAAATAATGGCTAATAACTCCTTTTCGTTCGTTGAATAATTTTCCTCAGTTTTGCTTAATGTTCTACTCAGGAAAAATATAGGTTTTTTTGATTGACTGAGTACAGCTCCAATAGCTATGTTGGAAGCGTCTGTGGTCAATTCAAATGGTCTTGAGTAATCTGGTTGGAATAGTTCCACTTGTTCTTTTAAACAATTTTTTAATTTTTCGAAGGCTTTTATAGCTCATCATCTAGTAATACTGCCGTTGTCTTACTTTTATTTTTCCCTATTGAGCCATTATCCCCTCGCAAATGTATTGTTAATGGTTTTGCTATGCTTGCATATCCTTGTATGAACTTACGATAATAGCCTGTCATACCTAAAAATCCTCTCAGGTCTTTAAGTGTTGTTGGTATAGGATATTTCTCTATTGCTTCTACTTTCTCAGAGTTTGTGGCTATCCTGTTATGTTTTATAACATGTCCTAGGTATTCCACTTCCGTTTGGAAGAATTTGGATTTCTCATCAGATACCCTGAGTGTTGCCCGGTTTAATGCTTGAAATATTATTTCGATATGTTTCATGTGTTCTTCCATTGACGAAGAGTAAATGAGGACATCGTCTATATAGACATATACAAATTTACCGATATACTCCCGAAGGATGTCATCGACACATCTTTGGAATATTGAGGGGGCGTTTTTCAGTCCGAATGGCATACGCAAAAATTCGTATTTGCCACCATTTATGCAAAAGGCAGTCTTTTCTCTATCTTCTTTCTTAATTTTTATTTGGTGGAAGCCTGACTCCAAGTCCAAGGTTGTGAAATATTTGGCTTTACCAAGATTTTGAATTGTTAAATTAACATCTGGTATAATGTACCTATCTGTTATAGTATTTGCATTTAACTTTGAAAAATCAACGACCATTCGTCGTTTTGGTCGTCCTGTTTCGTCTACTCCTTTTTTAGGGACAGTCCAAATGGGTGAATTGTATGGGCTATTACTACGTTGAATTATTCCTTCGTGTAGTAATTTTTCAATTTCTTTATTTACGAAGTCATTATCCGCTATAGGATATGGGTATTGCTTCGTCCAAATGGGTTCGTCTGTCTTTGTCCTAATTGTGGCTTCTACTGTTGTAGTGAAGGGCAATGGTCCTATGACATTGTTATCCTTCATTAACTTGTCTATTCTTTCCTTGTAAATATTTTCTCCTACTAAATAATTTACTTTGTCTCTTATTTCAATTTGTTTTCTTACCGTGAATGTTAATTTATGTATGTCTATTTTTGCTCCTAATTTAGTTATTCCTTCCCATCCAAGAATTAAATCAAAATCTTTAATGTACTGAGTTTCGAAAAAATCTATATCTTTGCCTAGAAACTTTATTGTTTGCTTTGAGGTAATAATGGACGTGCCGTGTATCGAACTTAATTGTCTATTATCTCTTAACTTACTTGAAACATTAAATTTTAATTTTTTATTAATGTAGTTATGGGTTGCTCCCGTATCGACCAAGACAGAGTAATTTTTGTCACCGTCATTCATAGTGAGACAAGGCAACCCATTTACTAGTTTAAAGACTTAATTATTAATGAATTTACCATACCATTTTCTGCTATCATGCTCTGTTTATCATCTTCCTCTGTTGATAAATTGTTGTTTCTCTGTTGAAATTGTCCACTTTGTGTTCTTAATCTTTTCCATGGTTGTTGATAGTTGTGATGATTGTTGAAGGGGTTGTTATAACGAGTAGTTTGTCTAAAAGACGTGTTTCCCGATGAAGTATCCATTGGTTCTGGACGTGATTGATCATTGTTGTATCTCGGTGGATGATATTGACGTGCTACCTCCACTTGTCTTGGTTGGTGATATTGACGTGTTACTTCCACTTGTCTCGGTTGGTGTCCCATGTTGTGGTGTGCTTGCTGTCTGGGATTTCCTCTTCCAAATCTTTTTTGGTTGTGCTCATTTATAAGGCCATAATTTCCCGTTCTGTCTTTGGCTGTGATTTCTCGTGCTGGAGTGTGTAAAAAAGTGTATCACTGCTCTGTCAAATGCGCTGGTGTTGACCAGTACTCGGTGAAAATCTTGGACGAGGACAACTTTGTGCGATTTATGTGTGAGGATTGTGTCCAGTATATACATAATGTTGACCTTGTATTAAAAGAAATCCAAGATGGTGTTAACAAAAACAAAATAAACTTAGTTGAGTACAAAAGTGAATTCGAATCATCACTTAAACAAAACGAAAATGAAATTAAACTCTTATTAGAGGCAATAGAAAAACGCTATGAAGAGAGACTTAAAAAAATAGACAATGCTCAAAAAATATGTGAAAAAAATGTCGTTGAAATAAAAAAAATATGCAATGTTGTAAACGAGTATGAAAATAAAAACAAAGAGATCTATAACAATATCGAAGAAAGCAATGAAAAGATGTGCACGGAGATTAAAAAAGTTATTAAAGAAACGAACGATAAACAAAATAAACTGTCATTTGCTGATACCGTAAAAAAAACAGTGATGCCAGAACTAAAAAAACAAGTCCCACTAATTATTAAACCAAAAGAAAAGCAACGAGTAGAAAAAACAAGGGAAGATTTAAACAATAGGGTGGACCCAATTAATCTAAAAATTACTAATGTTGAGAATAGGAGTAATGGAGCATTAGTTATTCAAAGTGAAAATAATGAAGAAAGAGATAAAATTAAAACTGCGATTCAAAATGAAATGAGTGAAAATTATGAAATAAAAGTACCGGATAATTTTGATATGAGTATAACAATAACAGACATGACATTTAAATTTACCGATGAAGAAATTATTGAGAAAATTAAAAAACAAAATGAGTTTTTAAAGAATAGTGAACTAAAACCTGTTAGATCCTACGAATTTAAAAGAAATAATAAAATAATTCATAATGTAAAAATTATTATTGATAATGATTCATACACAAAAGCGTTATCTGCCCAAAAAATTAATATTGGTTGGGAAAAATGTAGAGTTTTCGACGGGACCGATGTGTTAATGTGCTATAAATGCAGAGGTTTCAATCATAGAGCCAGTGACTGCAAAAATCAGGAAGTATGCTATAAATGTCATGGAAATCATAGAGCAAAGGAATGTAAAGAAGAAATTATCGAAAAATGTGTAAACTGCATAAGATCAAACGAAAAACTTAATCTGGGTCTTGATGAAAATCATCGTACCTTAAGCAAAGAATGTCCAGTGTATCAAAACAAATTGAATATGAAGATGAGAAGAATGGGTTTTAATGTTTAACAATCAAAGAATATAATCAAGGGAATATACACAAATGCCGAGGGTTTACTTAACAACTTTAATCAAGTGGAAATAATTGCAGCAGTTAAAAATCCCGAATATTTAATACTTTCTGAAACACATTTAACTAAAAAAATTAAGGAACAAGAATATCAACTACAAGGATATGATTCTTATGTAACATTGTCTAATTCTGCGCATACCGGTGGAGTTATTATCTATTTTAAAAGTACGTGGAAGGTGATCAAATTATGTGAAAAAGTCGATGATTCAAAATATTGGATGTGCGCATATTTGGCAAAAAATAGAAGTAGGATGATGATAGTAATGGCTGTTTACAGATCTCCAAACAGTAGCGAAGTTGAATTTTGTAACGCATTTGATAAAATAATTGAAGAAATATGTGAAACGAATTATGAAATAATTATAGTAGGTGATTTCAACATAGACTGGAGAAAGGACGATACATACAAAAATCGAATACAACTAACTTTAAACGATAACGGTCTCAAACAAATTGTTAATGATTATACAAGAGTAACAGCAAATACAAAAACTTTAATAGACTATGTAATAACAAATAGTGATAACGTATACGCTAGAATTAATAACGAAAATAAAATAGCGGATCATGAAGCTATAGATATAATAACTCAAAACGAAAATAGTGAACAAATAATAACAAAAGAAATAGACATATTTGAATATAATAAAAACTTATTTAATAGCGAACTAAATAATATATTAAAATATATTGAAAATAATAATGTAAATAGTAATGCTTTTAACATCGATATGTGCATTGAAAATACAATAAAGAAATTTACAAAAAAAAGAAAAATTAGCGAAAAAAATAATGTTAACAAATGGTTTAGTAGAGAACTAAAGTTACTAAAGAAGGAAAAAATTACCAAATACTGTATAGCAATAACAGAAAACACAAGTGAAGCATGGAACAATTATAAAGTAATAAGAAATAAATATAAAACTAAAATTGAATATGAGAAAAATAAAGTTATTAATAACAAAATAAGCAATGCCAAAGATCAGAAACAAATGTGGAAGGAAATAAAAGAATTAGTACTTAGTAAAAATAAAAATGTGATACAAACTGTGATATTTAATCAAATAGAATATAAAGAAAATTACCAAATAGCCAGTCAATTTAATAACTACTTTGTGGATAGTATTAAATCAATTAGAAATTCGATCGAACATGTGCAATATATAAACCAATTACCTGTGATAAACTCTAAATTTAAATTTCGTGTAATAAATTTACAAGAACTTAAAAATATATGCAAAGATATAAGAAATAAACCTGACTTTAATAACGTATCAATGAAAATAATAATGGACAACTGGAACATTATGGGTAAGATCATGATGAATCTAATAAACGCATCACTAAAAACGGGAGATTTCCCGGAAAGCTGGAAAGTTTCATCAGTAACTCCAATCGAAAAAGTTGCGAAAACAAAAAAATGTGAAGAGTTTCGACCAATAAACACCCTAAAAACGTGTGACAACAATTAGAAAAATACATTGAAGAAAATAATATATTTTCTAAATATCAATCTGGCTTTAGAAAAAAATATTCATGTGAAACAACGGTAAACTACGTCATTAATAGATGGAAAAATGTAGAAAAAAACAAAAAACTAATGGCAATTTTTTTAGATTTTAAAAGAGCTTTCGAGACAATTAATAGGGATATTTTAATACAAAAACTACATATGTATGGAATACAAGGAAACGAGTTAAAGTGGTTTAAATCGTATCTTACAAACCGAAAACAAATGGTAAAAGTAAATAATATTAAATCTGATTATATAGACAACGAATATGGAGTGCCACAGGGCTCAATTTTGGGAGCACTATTGTTTATTATATATATTAACGATATGCCGGATGTTTTACAAAAATGCGAAATAGTTTTATATGCTGATGACACGCTGATCTTCACTGAAGGACACACAGATAAACAATGTCAAGACAACATGATACACGATATTGATGACATAAACAAATGGTTAAAAATGAATAAACTAAAATTAAATGAAAACAAAACAAAAATAATGGAAATAAACATGAACAATGAATCGGTATTTAAAATAAATAATGAAATTATAGAAAAAGTATCTGAAATTAAATATCTTGGTTTTATAATAGATAAACAACTAAAATTTAAAGAACATATAGAATATATATGTAAAAAAATTGGTAAAAAAATCGGATTTTTTAAACGAATACGAAATAAAATATCGGTACTAACGGCTATAAACATTTTTAATACAATGGTAAAACCACATTTCGAATTTTGTTCAACAATTTTATATACATGCTGCACAGAAACACAAATAGAACGACTTCAAAAACTGCAAAATAAAGCTATGCGATCAATCTTAAGATGTAATATTCTAACACCAATCGAAAATATGCTTGGCGCACTGAAATGGCTCAATATAAAACAAAGACTTGAAATGAATACACTATACTTTATACAAAAAATGAAAACGGGAAATGCACCAGAATATTTGATAGAACAACTTAATTATGTTGGAGACATACAACCGTATCAACTAAGGAATGCAGATAATTTCCGACTACCAAAAGCAACAACAACTGCAAAGCAACGTGCACTTTTCTACAAAGGACTACACCTATATAACATGCTTCCAAGCAATACAAAATCAGAAACAAATACTAATGTTTTTAAAAGAAAAATTGTATATTTTATAAGAAATAATGATATTCCACAGAGCTTTTGATAAAAACCTAAGTACAAAAATAATATTTTTTTAAGAATTTACTGTAAAGTATTTTAATACTACTAAATTACCCAATAAAAAAAAAAAAAAATATGCGTGGTCAAGGTCTCTGAACCTTTCTCTGAATAAAGTTGACCTGAGGAAGGTATTGTTTACTCCTTCACAGAAAAAGTCGACTGATCTTTTGTGACATCTTCTAATTTGTCCATCAATGTCATCTGGTTTATCCCCAGATAAGGTGATCTTGGAAAGTATCAATGTTTGGATTTTTGATAATTCAGCATGAAATTCACTCAGTGACTTATTTCCTTGCCTGAGGTTTCGTTGTTTTTCTTCTAGTTCAAAGAGGGATTCTTCTTGGAGAAATGCGATATCTAATCGTCGAATGATGGCGTCAATGTTGAATGGTGTCTCATAGTCATCTAATATTGCGTCTGCTTTATCGATGATTTTACCTCTTACGATTCCAAGAGCTGTCATATATTTGTTGGTAGTATTATATACTTCTATTGTTGACATGGCACGTTTCACTTGTGTACGCCAGGATTTATATTTTGATAATGTGCCATCAAATCGTGGCAATGCCTTAAAAAATTCCAGGTCTATTTCATTCACATTTCCAGGAATGGTTATTCTGGATTCGTAAACTTCTATATCTGGTTGTGGAGCTATCTGTGCCCTTAGTAAATAGTGTTGCGCTTGCATATTTTGAATTGCCACTTGGAGTGTAGCTAGTTGTTGTGTAATGGCAGTGATTTCTGGATTAGTTGCCATTGTAGATGTTGAGTTTTTCAACGGTCTATTTTGATCAAAGGTTAATCTCCTTTTCCACTGTTGGGATATTTTCATTTATTAGTTGATCGATTTTTTAACACTTGTTTCACTGTCCTTCTATCAAGGATTAATTAATTTTTATATAAAAAATTTGCTTCTTTGCTGCGACAAAAAAGACAATTTTTTCTTGGTCCGCTCACTGAAGGATATAAGTATAATATCCTCCTGGCAGGATCGCCAGTTAAAGATACTGAATATCTCTTTTATTAAAAAAAAACAAATCTTTTTCACGACGCGATGCGTCTTTATTTTTATTTATTTTTCTTAATTAATTTTTGAATTAAAAACTAAAAACGACGACTATGCGTCTTCACTACATATTTTTAACTGACTAGAATTTACGAAATATCTATCTTAAATACTAGTGGAATAACATATTTTTCTTATCATAATTTCTTTATTCTTAACTATTTCATGGTCACTTATATTATTTTGTTATTCATTAGGTTTGTATGTTGTTTTATGATAGTTTACGGTATTTGTGTATTTAGGGTTGTTTGGTATTCGACCCTTTTTATCTTTATTATGGTTAAAGGTTATTTATGATACAGTATTTTTATTTATGTTATTTGTCTTATGTCTAGTTACTAATTATATCTAGGGTTTTTATTACTCATATCTACGTGTTTACAAAATGATTTCTTTGTTCTTAATCCTAAATATATTTTATCAATAGTTTAGGTTATTTAACTAGTAATACTAATTACTCTCTTATTTATTATCTTAGAAATTATGTTTGTTAAAAATATTACTATAACAAAGAATTAAGATATTTCTTATATTTAATGATATTTGTGGGAACGACCCTAACTAGCGTTGCTTCACAACAGCTTTTTCGTTATATCCCCTGACTTGCCACTTTTTTATTTTTAAACGATAGCTAATGTAAAGCAAACATTCAAACGTGCGAATCCACGCATGTAAAGTAGATAAACCAAATGCAAAGCGTTCTTCGTTGCTGGGATATTTATTTCACTCCTCGTTCATAGTAGACGGAGTGGAACCGCAAATAACACACTTTTGTGTTGAACTTGTGTCTGTTAAGGCATTACACACTTTACCATCAGTAATTGTCTACAAAAAATCGTGTTTAACAGAGATTTGAGATCCAGCAACGTTACATAATGTTGGAAGAAACTGACATACTTCATCTAAAATTTTAGAAGTTTCTTCTTTCGTAAACTCTTTTGTCTCCTGGGAAAAAAATAAACTTAATAGTACGGCAATATAAAGTGAAGGAAGGTCTTGGATTTTGCCAGATCACAATTTTGCAATCAAGCAGTCTCAAAGGGACAAATGAGTACATGAACCAAAATTCGTCTGTAGCGTTAGTGTTCTCAAATTTCTGCTTATACGTGCTATGCCCCGAACTCCCATCACAGCCCCATTTGCTTACCAACGTATAATATGAACGAGGTAACACACTTCTAAAGACTTCCATCTAAGCTTTAACTAATCGTTCAGCCGTTTTATCCAAATTTGCCTAAAGTTTAATTTTAGCCCGAGATTCAGTCACAGAAATATATTCGTCAGAAAGACAACAAGAAGCTTTGGACTTACCTAAACTATAAAACGATGGATACACTTGATGTCCCGTTTTCATTAAAAACTTTCTTGTTTGTTTATATGAGTGAGAAGTCGATTTCGAATCCACATAATATGCTAAAGCTACGTCTGGTGTTAACTACCGACTTTGTTCAGAACAATTATTCCTTTCTCCTGTTTCAGTGGCCGCTGTAATAAGCTCACTTGCACTTCGCAATTCCAAAAGATCTACTCTCTGTCTTTTCGTTTTCATTGATGAGTCTTCACAAGATTTTTTGAGAAAGATTCGCTGATAATGTTGAAGTGCACGGCTGGTAAACACACATCTTTATTTCGATTCCCGATCCCCTTTACCACTCTTTATGTTTGATTACAAACATTTCTTTGTTACACTTTAAAGAAGTCCACTTTTGATATAATTTTGCTGAAAGGCTTGAAATTTTCATTTTGAGTAGTTGTGAAGAATCGGTAGAAACATCAGACGTATTAAATTTTTCAAGTGAAAAAAGTTAAGAACCCTACAAACTGACTTCGCTTGATTTTTGTTTTGTCAATAGGAGCAGTGCAGAATGTATTTTTTCTTCTACATTTTTGTGTCTAAGATAGTTAAAAACAATTAAGAATATTAGCCAACCATAAAGCCATGACCTCTCTTTCTCTCTTAATTTGCTAAAAAATTACAACAAAAAATTCAAAATTAACGAAATTAAAATTGGCTTGGCAACTCCGTAAACACTCAGAAGGAAAAACTTATTTTATTTCCATCTTTGTATGTACTTAAACGATTATTGCTGAAAGTAATAAAATTTGGATATTTAAATAACAAGTAAGTTTTATTAAAGTCAAATACATTATTGTACTGTATAAATTTTCTTTAGATGCTTAAAAATAATATATCTATATATAAATAGGCAAAGACACATTTTTAGATCCCTTTTTTCCTTTGTTTGCCAACCGAATTTCTTCAATCTTTTATCAAATGGTAAACATTTTTGAGCTTTAGTGACCCGATTATATATTATTTAAATCGGTTCAGTAATAAAGGAATAAGAGGCTCATAAAATTGACACCACTACAAATGCTAAAAATACACACGTACACGCATTCACTTATCAAACATTGGCTCAAGCAAAGCGATGAGAGTGTTTAAGAGTACCTACATAAATATGTATATATGTAAGTAATAAATTTTTTTTCTTATAAATGTGTGTGTTTGTATGTAACTTCATTTGGTTTATTGTTTTTTCCATGGGGTAGGTAGTTTCTTCTAATTTAAAGGAATGCCATAAAAAGAGATAAGAGGTAAAGTAAGAAAACAAAAGCAATTGATTGATTATTGAGTTCTTGTTATAACTTTGATATTGTTTAAACTTTTCATTTGTTTTAATGAATGTTTAATATAATATCTCCAGTTGTTCAAAGGAATATTTGGGTAAAGCTCCCTGATGATCTGCATTAGCAACAGTGAAATGCGCATAGGAACAAGCTATACCCCTCAACAATGAATTGCAATTTGTTTTTAACAAAATTGTTAATGTTTTACTGAATAAGTAAAATATTAATTTTGGGAAAAAGTGCGAATAATATAAAATACCAAAATAGATATACGTTTAAACTGGCGGTCGAATTTAGACAACTGGGCGTACTCTAGTATAATAAAAAATGCCAATGTTTCGTTCAGTTTTGTTATGTTTTAGTCATTCTGCAAAAAACTTAATTTTAGTCATAGTCACGACTCGTACTGAAAAGAATAAAATAATTTTACTTTCGGGGCTTATTATATATATGAATCTGTGCACGGATGTTGTAGGTAGGTGGATATAAGTGGATAAAAAAAGTTGCTACTATTAAAAGTTTACAACTACTGTAAAATTTGCTGGATTTATCTATACATATACAAATTATTATTACACCAAAAGTATACATATTTTTTATAAAATATATAAGTCATAATAGAGTACCTTCAACCGAATATTCTATCACAAAAAACTCGTTTCACTTTGCTAAAAATTTTTAAATATGTTGTCACAAGTCTGCATAAAATGCAGATGATTTGTAAATGAAAATTACCTGTCTTATAAAGGTTACTTTGTCCCCCTGATAAAATATCTGTATGACGTAATAAACAAATTAATTCTTGGAATTCGTTACCTGCTGGGGGTTGTTTACAAGGCGTTATCAGAGATTCCTCGAAATTTCGTCATGAATTTTACGGACGATGGGTGTAATAAGGTCCCTGTAGATGTTGCAATTTTTGATGTACCAATTAGCAGACGTGATGGTTCTTAAAATTTTTGAGTGTAGTTTTTCGACATTAGACGCTGAGGCTGTTCCCCATAGCTAAACGGCATATAGCCATATCGACTTAATAATGGACTTATACACATTATAGCACAATGAGCGAATGGAGCTTGGCAGTTTTCAGTTTTAATTGAGTTATTTTAGATGCGATGTGGTGAACCCAATTGAGACGTCTATCAAGATGCATATTCTTGAACCATTTCTTGTATTAGGAGAACAATTACCCTTCCTCAAAGTGAAGGTAAGTTGAACATATTTAGTGGCATTTACGTCTATTTTCCATCTTTGCAACCCTTTATCCAATTCTGCAATACTGATTTGAAGCTGTTGGGATGCAGCTATAGGGTTTTTGTGAACACTCAAAAAAGCAGTATCATCTGCAACAGTGGATATGTGAGTTATTGCTTTCGTTCGCATATCAGCGGAGTATGACAAATGGCACTAGGATACTACCTTGTGGAACATCCGCAGATATATTTTTATTTGATGATATAATATCCTTCGACCTTATGAAAAAAGATCTATTCGTCAAATATCTTTTCAATATCTTATGTACGTTTGCGGGTAGTGTCGTTGTAATCTTGTATGTCAGCCCATCATGCTTTTGATATGTAAATAAATAATGCAGAGCAGTATTTTTATTCTCAAACGTTTCACGAATTATATTAGTTACTCTGTGCACTTGCTGAATAGTGCTATGTTGGTTTCTGAATCCAAACTGATGATGAGGTATGATGTTGTTAGAAACGATGTAAGGCACCAAGGCATCTACCAATAATTTCTCAAATATTTTGAAGGGATTGGTAACAAGCTAATTGAACGGTATGACGATACTTATGTATGTAGCGTCTTTGCCTGGTTTAGGTGTCATGATTATTTCTGATTGCTTCCATGATAAAGGGAAACAACCAATTTACAATATTGCATTAAAAATAAATAAAATTACCCTCATACCAGAGTTTAGCATATTTCTTATCATTATAGTGGTAATTTTGTCACTACCGGGTGCCTTTCCTGGGTTCAGGTCTGCAATAGCTGACTTAAATTTAGAAAATATGTCATTAATTGGGTGTATTACTGCGCCCTCATTAAGCTAAGGGTTGCAATAGGGTCTGTCTCATTTGGGGTAAATACATTTTCTAAATGTCTTGCAAATATATTTACTTTTTCTTGCTCATTTTTTTAGTCTCCTCTTCTCCCGCAAAAAAGATTCAATGCCACCATGCTGAATATAATGTCGAATTTGAGACGTATGGGCTGTGGGTGTAGAACGCATTGCAGCATTGGTCAAAACACGGGGAAAAATTGTCTGCCGGTTCAACCTCCTTGTCAGAGAATTTTTGACCCAAAGTTTTGAAATATTCGAGAAACTGCTCTTTATCAATATTGTGCCTTGGGGGACAGAAAATTGCAGATATTTTCAATCCGCTTGATGGAATATTAATAGACGTTGCTTGAATATGATTTTTACTATTTATATTCTGGCATTGTTTTGTGATTTATGTCCTTATTTACAAGAATTGCAGAACCACCGCAAGCCTGCCACTTGGATGTTTTGTGTCGTATGTATAATAACTGTTAACTCGAAAACAGTATTTTATCTGTGAAATGAGTTTCCGATACTAGCAGCACATCAACTTTCTGCGACTGCAGAATTTGTTGAACTTCGGTTTTATGTTGGTTCAAGTCGTTCCATTCCAGAAATATATTTCATTTCTTATTGATAGGAATCTGAATGAGCGTGGTTTGATTTTGCAACATCATGTTTTCCATGCTTGTCAGGAATCGATTTATAACTTGTATTACTGCCTAATGAGTTTTGAGTGATTTCACGATGTATAGAGTTTTCCGATTTTTTTCACCTTAGTTGTTTTTGTGGGCGTCAGCACTTTTCTTACAGTTTGGGTATATGATATTTTCTGACTGCCGAAGGCTAGGATATTCTCTGTTTGAGGTCTTGATGTAGTTGGGAGACTCAGGAAAACGGATTTTTAATACTGAGGATGTTTTGGGCTTCCAGCAGTTGTTTTTTCTTCAAGACGAATTTGGTTTTTTTTAGGTGTGGGCACTCCGAACTTTTATGGATGTTATCACATCTGACGCATATCGAAAGCAGTTTGCAGAATGATTTAATATTACCTAATTCCTGACAGTTATGGCATTGTGGAGGATCTTTGCATTTACCTCACCCACTAAGATTTTGCTATTTAGTAGATACTTTAAATCGTCTACAGGGTGAGTCTTCCCTTTTTTTCAATTACTTAAAATTAAATTCAATTTCAACTCTAAAAAGTGGCTGTGGAACATATTTCACTTCATAACCTTCAGACTCTAGAACTGCCTTAAGGCAATTTACCACTCTTCTGAAATTGTTTTCATCTTTTACCTGAACTTTTGTTTCCAAGAAACAAAAACGCAGTGCAATCCAAATTCAAGTGTGTGGTTTGATTTACGTTTATCAGTTTGTAGTCTTATTAGCATTTTGGTGACCCCTACCTCTAACAGTTTTAAGTTTCCCTCACCAGTGGTAAGAAACTTTTAACGCAACACGCACCAGGATATCTCATCAGGACAGTTCAAATTCAGTGAAGTATTCCAGGATTTACATTTCTACTAAATCCTTGCTGTAGGAAACAACAGCAGCTATAAGCCATAGAACTTTTAGCCAACCTGTCGCGCAGCCTTCAACAGGACAACAGTCCTTGAAATACAACAGTTCAATGTTTGCTGAACTCGACAACTACACAACAAGGCAACTTGTATCAACCAGGCCAAAAACAACAATTCGTAAATTAAAATTCGTAACTTCCTCAGTACATCAGCTCAAATTGAAATCCTACTTCACGCCAGTGCATAATCAGTATAAAGGTTCCTGTTTCAACATCCCAATATGGAACATCTATTAGATCTCCAAAGAGAGACTGGTGAAATAATCTAGAAGATTTTAAGGAGTTTCAAGAAGGATTCAGTCGACAGAAAAGGAACACTTGACTATTTTGAGGAACGATTGCGCCGTACGCAAATGGCTTGGGACCAATATCAAGCAATAGATTTAAAAATACGAGACGCTTGTAAAGATGAACCAATGAAATTAGATTATGACAAAATCAAAATTACCTAAAATGGCGACAATTCCATGACCTATTTTCCTAAATGGTGGATAAAGAACTGATTTTCCGCCATTCAGAAAATGTGGTACCGAAAAGGTAATTTGTCAGGAGAAGCTAAACATTTGATCAGTATATTTTCCTTATCTGAAACAAATTATAGTGCTGCCTGGAAAACGTTAAAGGACCTCTACAATAACAAAAGAATCCTAGTAGCCAACTTGGTGGACAAAATACTCAAGCAGCCATCTGTCACGTCAACTACATCACCTATTAAAGCTATGCATGACACCACCAAGGAGTGCTTGCTTGCACTAAATAATTTGAGAATCACAACATCTTCTTGGGATGTAATTCTAACACAGATAGTGATTAAAAAACTCGATAAGAACACTCATGTCCTTAGGAGCAGTTGTTCCAAATGAAAAGCCGACAAATAAGGTGGTATGAACAATTGTAACATCTATCAAAAACAATAATAGCACATGCAGAATGAGCAATAACAGTGACCACAAACTATATCACTGCATTAAATTTTTGCAACTATCAGAAGCACGCCGATTACGCTGGATACAACGGCAGAGACTATTTGTCAACTGCTTGGGAAGTGATCACGTTTCGAAAACCTGCAATTCAGGTAGCTGCTAAAAATGTACGAAAAAACAAGACATTGCTTCACTTAGAAAAAAGGCAATACCAAAACAATAAAATATCCATCAAATCAGTCGTCAGGAGGAATCATGTCCTATCCAAACCCAAAAATAAAGACGCCTGTTTCAGAAGTTGTAGCAGCTACATCAGTGAGAACAAACGTCGCTTTGGGCCATCAGAGCTATGTGTTGCTAGCAACAGCAAAAGTTACAATTACAGCCTCAAATGGTATATCTGATGAATTCAGAGCAATATTAGACCCTGCAGCACAAGTAAATATTGTTTAGATACAATATTTACTTTCCCGAAAATTGTCCATTTTAGTATCTGAGGCTTCACTCTGTATTGATGGTGTTGACGAAAACCAAAAGAAATCAAAATATCGCATAAATATCATAATGAAATCTAGGAACTTCAACTTCTCAGCAAACGTTGAGGCATATGTTCTACCAAGCATAAGTCCCGCACAACCAAATCAGCATGTTGAAATTTTAACTAGGAAAATCTCCAACAACATCTGTTAATTTAAAATTAAACCAAAATGGCACCGTACACCTTGCTGACGATCTTCCACCACTCCAGAATACAGTACTTGGTTGGATTGTAGGCGGTACAATCGGGAAAACTCCAATTCGTAACCCGTTATGTGCAGCCACATGTGCAATATTTGGAGACATCACTTCATTGGAAGAAGCAATAGAGCACCTTTGGTAACTGTACGAGATTGAAGGCAGTGAAAATGTTCTTTCGTCATCGGAAAAACTATGAAGCTCATTTTATCCAACATATACACTAATGAAGATGGCCGCTTCGTAGTCAATGTTCCATTTCGTGGAAATCCAACCGCTTTAGGAGAATCCCACGCGATGGCATACAATAGATTCGTGGGATTATATCGTCGACTTCAAAAAAATTAAGATATTCGATCTCAATACATACAGTTTATGCGAGATTATGAACATATGAGACACCACCGACATCGAGAAAATGTATAGAAAAATTTTGGTTCACCAAGACGACCAACAGTATCAGTTAATAATTTGGAGAGAAGATCCATCACTCCCTATTAACTATTACAAACTTAATACGTTCACATATGGGAAACGAGCGGCACCTTATTAGGCTACGAAATGCCTTCAAGAAATTGCTGAAGAAGGTTCGATAAATTATACATATGATTCACAAATGCCCAAAAATTATTTCTTCGTGGATGATGGTCTTGGAGGCTCCGATAGTCTCAACATCGCACTTGAAACACCAAAGGAAACTGCAGAGGATTATTCCACTCGGCGATTATGAGCTGGTTTTGGATTTCAATAGTAACAACCGTAGCACTATAACAACGTTAAGATTATTATGGCTGCCTAAGACAGACCACTTTTGCGTTAAGGTACACAACACCAGATCTTGCAAAGTCATATGATCCCCTTGGGCTACTAGCACCTATAGTCATCAAGGCAAAGATGTTTATACAGCAGTTGTGGCAATTAAAGTTAGAGTGGGATGAACCATTCCTGAAGAACATCACGTTAGCTGGACGAAATTCAGAAAGGACTTAGACAGTTTAACTTTAAAATCCCTCGATATATGTTGAAAGGGGAACTCCCAGAAAAAACAGAACTACATATTTTCTCAGACGCGTCAGAAAAGGCTTTTCGTGCAGTCGCCTGTATCGAATTAAAATAGATCTTTAAGCCAAAACTCAACGTGTATTACTCTGGACTGACTCCGAAATAGTACTCTCTAGGTTGAACTCTCAATCCTCCATGTATCATCCGTTTGCGGCTAATCGAGTCTCCAAAATTCAATAATTGACGTTACCCAATTAGTGGCGCCACGTCGGATCAAATGATAATCGAGCCGACATCTTATTTAGAGGTCTAACAATATACAAACTCTCCCAATGAAATTTATGGTTATATGGGCCACTTCTCCTGCACGGACGGGAAGAAATGTGGCCATCCCTATTTTCAGGGCAAGTTTCAATTCCCATTGACATCGACAAAAGGAAGACGCCGCTAATCTCAGCAGTTACCATTGCCAACAATGAGCTTTTATACAAAATTCCACATAAGAACTCCTTTAAGACATTGCAAAGAATATTGGATTATGTCTTGAGATACATACAAAATTCAAGAATAAAGAGAGAACAGCGTCCTACGCACAAGGCGTTATCTCAGGCTGAACCGGATGATGCACTATATAAAATTATAGGAACCATTCATGGGTCTGACTTTTTGCCAGAGATCAACCGGATTCGAAAAAAAACAAGGAAGTCGAACAAATGTCATACGATAAAGGGCAAAATATGGCGCGTTAAACTTTACAAAAATACAACAGATGTGCCAGTGCACGTCCACAAGTGACTCCAGCGCGCCATTAACGCTGGAGTTGACTACTGCGGCCCATTTTCGATCCATTACAAGGTCAGAGGCAAAAAACCAACAAATGCATACATATATACATAGGTATATTCTGTTGTTTTGTCACAAAGGATACTCATCTTGAATTGGTATTGTCAAAATAGTCGTAGCGGAAATTGAGGCCATACTTAACTCTCGGCTACTAACTCCTATGTCAAGTGACCCCCATAATCTAGAAGCATTGACTCCTGGTCGTTTTTTGATTTGCGAAGCACTGGTACCATAAATAGATAGCAGCGCAACAACAGTTGAAGCATCAAGACTAGCGCACTGGATGCTCGTGGCTCGTCTCAAACAAGAGTTCTGGAAAAGATGGTCCACTCAGTATTTAAATCAATTCCAGCAGCGTTATACGTGAAATAAGCAGTTTGATAACTTCAAAATTGGTGATATGGTGATAGTCAAGGAGGATAATTTACCAAGGGTAGTCAAAATTTATTCGCCCAACATTTCGAATCGCTATTTTACCCATCGAACCAAAGTCTGAAGAAACCAGCACTTTTGATGACAAAAATCTAACCAGTAACAACAGTATTTATGACTCAACTTTGGAGTGCCAAAAGGAAGAAAATACTATCAAGCAATCTTACTCTATCATTAACAACAATGCTGTTGTTATTACCAATGTCACTTGGAACTCTGGTAAAAACAGAAAAAGTTGAAAGAAAAACATCAATTTTGAAGAAATTGGTACAACGATAATTTCAACCACTGAATGGAATATTTTTGTATACTCTAATTTGGCATACTGGTCTGAAACATCAATTTTGGTCAATAGTACGAAATCCCTACAACATCTTTGTAGAACGATCAAATCAAACGAGTCATGTGTCAGCATTATTAAGTACGTTTGAGTGAACTCGTTAGAATACTTTAGTATATTGCGCATGTATACGTGTGTTTACATTAGATAAGTACGTATATAGTATATTAAAATAAATTTTTTGGAAAAAAAACAAAACAATTTTGCAATCTTCGGGGTATTTCAAATTAAGGACAAGAAAAATTTTTAAAGCAACAGCAACCCATGTTATAATGTTTGAAAGCTTAAAAACTTTACCATAAAATACATAAAAATCATCTAGGTGTAATAAAGATCTACCAATACCACAAATTATCGGCTGAAGAGTTTGTTTTTAAGAGTAAAGATCATCATTGATAACTTAATTTCGGTATTCAGTGCGGTTTGAGTTAGTGACAACAACTAAAATGCATTTATTGAGTCTTCAATGCATGTTTTACATATTTTCTTTTACGATTATGCTCTTTAATTACACATTTTCTGGTACTTGTTTTCAATAATGCATGTAATAGATGCATTATTATAATATTTCGTAGCTCTGAAAAAAATATAATCAGTAAGAAAATTTGAAATATTTAATAAAATTAATTACGAAAGTAAATAATGAAAAATTACTTTCAATTAAACAAGTAAAAAGAAAATTATATCCAATTTATTTACGAATGAAAAGATAGTTAAAGTTTATATGCATTTATATGTATTTTATAATTTTTATTTTGAGACGCATTCAAATCCTTAATCAGTTCTAAGTTTTCTGAACTCCGAAATCGGTCTACAAAATCAAATCCGACTTTTCAAATATCAAATTTCTCTTCTCGGGAAATAGTATATAGAAAAATCAGCAATTATCTACCAAATATTTTAGAGGTTGATGTTATTCAATTTAAAGATAATAAAGAAACAATATAAAATATGTTGTTATATTTTAAAACTTATCATATTTTCTTACACCGCCAATCGTTATTCTAATTTTTGGTATTATTCCCTAAAAAATGTCCATCATCACGTAGAACAAAGTTTCTATTATTTTCTTAAGGCCAATATAAAAAAAATTATGGAATCTTTTGTATACGTGTGATTTTGCATCCCTATCTAACTACCAATTTTTAACTGAACTGAACTCTATGTTTTTTTACTGATCAGCGTTGATACAAATTTTAGTCACATTTGACTAATCAACCTTGGAGGATATATCGATCACTACTGAATTTTCAAACTAGATGAATTCATTCGTCATTGCTAATGGACATTCTAGTTAAAATAAAACGCGATTTTTTTAAATTCAGTTTTTATATTATAATTATATAAAAAAATATATTGCAATGAATTTTTGACTTGAGTTCAATTCTGAGTTTACCCATTTCTTCTTAATTTTTAAAAAATTTAGTGATTTAAATTTTTAATCGCACCATTTTCCATAATTAATATTTTACAGACATATGTAATAAAATATTAACGTTTTATAAAAAAACAAATTTAAATTGATTATTGAGGGGTATAAGTAGTTCGTATGCGCATTTAACGGTTGCTAATGCAGATCATCAGGGAACTTTACCAAAATATTTCTTAGAACAACTGGAGATATTATATTAAAATTGTTTGGATATATTAATTATTTTATTAAGAGAGTGCTTTTTTTGGAACAATGTTTATTCATCAGACTAGCAGAACGGATCAGTACTGATTTCGAGGTCGCTACACCATCTCATCAGCGTTCGTTCTTCAATTTTACCACTTTTGACGGTGGATACTAGTGACTATGAATATCAACTATTTAAACGTATTATTTAACGAATTAGAATACGAAAAGTGCAACTTTTCATTTCTTACAAGTTAAATCAATTTCGGATAGTATGAAGTTCCATCTCTGATGGTTAGTTATTCCAAATATTCCATACTCCCGCTTTTTCCAAAACCATTAGCTCTGAGATCAAGCAATTTCCCGTTTTTTTTGTTTACTTTTTTTGTCTTTTGTAGTTGATTTTCATAGTATTTAGTATTCAACCACCTGCGACAATGTAAACATGGAGCTTAGTACGGGTGCCTTCGATTTTATTAAAATTACGCATAAATATTAATAACAAATAATATGTACAATAGTGTGTTTATTCGCTTTGCAGCTTTAATAAATTAAAATTTAAATGTAAAAAGAAATTAAATCAAGAGGTAAAATTAAATTAAGATAAAAAGCGTCTTACTGCTAAATCCTAAAATATAGAACTATCGGCTTTTAATTCGGTTGCTGCCAATCTTTTTTGTGTTTTAAGTTTAAGTTGATTTTCCAACTGATCTTTCTTTTTCTTGGCTTCCATTTCTGCTGTGGCTTGTTGTGCCTTGTGATTTAAATTTCTCTGCTACTAAACGTCCTTTGATTGTGGGTTTCGTTAAAAGCTCCAAAATTTCCTCACCAACTCGTTTGATTTTCTACTCCCGCGTCGAGGGCATATAGAGACGGGACTGAAAGTGTATTAAATTTAGGATAATTTTACAATATTTAATTAAATGTGCATTAGTATGCATGCCATTGTATTTGCTGTTGTCGGACTGTTTATGTGATGAAGGCATAGCACTGGTCACTTAACAGTACTGGCAGCAATTGATACTGGTGTATACTAGCGGACATCACAGTGCCCTCCTTCGTCGGTATTTTAGAAAAATTTCCGGCGAAGAAAAATAATTAATAAAATGGCTACAACAGCTTAAAACACATTTAATGTGCCTACTTGATACCAGAAGCGCTGCAACACTGATCTAAAAACTAACACAACGCGCAATATCAGAGTTGTAAAAATTAAGCTTTCTCACTTTCACCATCTGTCCTCTCACTATCCCTTTCCCAAAGAAGGTAACACATGTACGGGTCGGTAGACATACTAATTGCCTGAGTGGTACTTCTCTATTTAAAAAAAACTCCACTGCTTTCCATTTAAATAATTCGATGGGCATATTTTAATGGCTACAAAAATTGTTTAATTAGATTGAAGTTTAAATGTTAAATATTAAAATGAATATAGAAATGATCTTGTTAAAATGGTGGTTGGAAAACGTTTGAAAAAAATAATGTTATTTTTGTCAAACAATTTAGTGATGTCAATTATCAAAATTATGAAAACTTAAAAATTTAGTTTAGTGTTGACTAAGCAATATGCGTATTTTAAATTCTTTACTTCCACCGATTTTAATAATACACGCAATTGTACTAAAAACAAGCCACATATATTCTTTCATATAATTCCAATAATAATAATGGTCCAACGTTGACGGATTTTTCTATCACTATCACATGAATTGTTCATGTTTGGGAAACACAGGACAGTGCGACCAATGATCTATTGTATCCTTTGCCAGGTGCTAAAGCACCTCGTCTAGACCTGTTTTCCTGAGGATTCTCGAAATTGCCAATGGTTCTAGTGTTGGCAGTTCCCAATCCTCCAATAGGTGCTTGTCCAATTGGGTATATCTTTGGCATAATAATTCACAGTCCTTCAGAATATGCTCTGGAGTTTCGTCCTCGTAATCACACAATCTGCACAGGCTATCATTCTCAAAGCCAAGTCTATATAAGTGTTTTTCAGTCTACATTGGCCTTTGAGGAAGCCTGTGAGCATTTTTAGATTGTTTTTACTAAGGGTCATGACGGCTGGGAAACGGTTTTGGTTATACTTTCCAATCATTAGCTTTGCATGCCTCAGTCCAGGGATATTGTACAATTGATATTCTCTGGTACTTCTAGTCACCATTGATATATCTTCCGGATTTTATCCAATCCAAGCCCACAAAACGATTCTGGTCCGACCATGGGCTTACTAGCCCCCTTCCTGGCTATTTTGTCTGCGTTTTCGTTGAGTTATATGTTTGTTCAAATGTTAAATTCCTACAAATGTATTAGTATGAAAATTGTGTAGGGCTTAGTTTCGGTCATCCATTTTTGTCGGTATTATTATAATATCTATATTATTAATAGGCAAACACGTCTTTTGATATCCCTCTTACAGCCGTCATACTGCATCGATTTCGGAAAGATTAATATGTTTTGATAGAGATTTTATTATTTTGGGAGCTACGAGGGCGGATTGATATTGAAGCTATCTAAGTAGGAATAAAACATTTTTTTCAAAAACCACTTATTGCTCAACATAGTCTTCTCTTAGCTCAATACGCTTAGTAAGACGATATTCCAACTTTTTTTATACCATCTGAATAATAAGATTTTGGGAACCCCTCAAAATACGCGTTAGTTTCGGTAATCACTTCTTCGTTTGAGATGAATCTTTTTTCTGTGAGTCATTTTTTAAATTTGGAAACAGGACAAAGTCACTAGGAGCTAAATATGGACTATAAGGTGGATGATCAACCAATTCGAAGTGTATTTCACGTAATTTTAGCATCGTATCTAATGCTGTGTGAATCGGTGCGTTGTCTTGAAGAAAGACCACTTTTTTCTCCTTTAAATGTGGTTGTTTTTTTTGATTGCATCAATCAATTGATGGATCCTTTTTCAAGATAATCGATGAGCAATATTCCGTGTGCATTCCAAAATATAGTGGCCATAACCTTGCCAGCCGATTTCACCTTGCCTTCGCCTTCTTCGGAGCACTTCCACCCACCCATTGTTTCGATTGATTTTTGGTTTCAGGTGTGTAGTGGTGGGCCCACGTTTCATCAACAGTTATTAATCGACGCCAAAAATCAACAGGATTACGCTTTATCATGTCCCAAACACCGTTGTGAAGTGGTCTGTCGAACTCGTTTTGTTCGACACTGAGCAAACACGGCACCCATCTTGCCGATATCTTTTTATATGCAAATGTTCACACAAAATGTTCATATGGTATGTTTACCATTTCAACAATCTCACGTAACTTGACTCGGCAATCATTCATAACGATAGCGAGGATTTTCTTGATATTTTCTTCAGTAACCACCTCTTTTGGCCTTCCTGTTGATGGTATTGTTGCAGTGCTTGTTCGGACGCGTTTAAATTCAGCAATCCAATATTTTACCATGTAATCTGACGGAGCATACTCACCGTAATGTTTATCGAGCTTTTCTTTTGTCTCTTTCGCCGTTTTCCCTTTCAAATAATAGTGTTTAATCACTGCACGAAATTCACTTTTTTCCATTTTTCAAGAAACACAAAAGTTGCTTACTTCAACCGAGTAAAGTTACTAACAATACTTGCAGACTTCTTACACATACAAAGTGTGTATGTGTGTTTGTACAATTTGCTTTGTGTAGAAATGAGACAGAGTTCTTTCTATGTGTATTTTGTAAAAAGAGAGAGATGTAGGAAGGAGGAATTAATCTTCCTTTCTATTTAATTATTTTATAGTTTAGGTGATAAGTAAAACCAAAACCAGACGATGAACGTCCTTTTGGATATTACTTTTTATTATTTTATTAAAATAAGGGACAATTCAGACTATAAAAGTCTTAAAGAGTCCTCTTATTATATTTTTAATTATTCGATTTTAATAAAAGTCCACTGATTATTATTTTTGACTTTACTCGTCAGATGATCATATGGGAATGCATTTTATTTTTAAAAATCTTTCTTGTCTAAGTTGAAGTTCGAATATTACATAAAATCGAATGTATAAAATAATACAGTTAATCATTTTAAGTGAGAATAGAGTAATTTACTTTTGAGTGCATTTTTGATTACATTGCAATGACAAAGACAAAATACAAAAATAAACAAGAGAATAATGATATTAATTTCGAATTAACAAAATATTAAACATACATATTTGTTGTACTGTGATTTCAATATGCATTGAGCACAATTTTTGAACATATGAATTAGTCACAGCTATTTTAAATATAACAGTCGATCAAAATCATATAAATGCACTCATGTTAAATAAAATGAAATTTAGTGAATTAATCATTGTTATCAAAATAATAAATGTTGTTCCGCTACACTCTCCCCCTTTGGCTTAGAAATTGGCCCAATAATGAGGCCGCTAATTTCCAAATCTGTTGGGTTGTTTCTTCTCACGTTGGGATCTTCTATTTGCTGAATACGTTTCGTTGGTTTTGATAGTGTTTATACATGTAGTAATAGAACCTTTAGTTTTGCTTGGATAATTTGTTGAATTGTTTGTTGTTGCATTATTTGCTAAATTGGTGTTTGTTGTATCATTTATTATGTTTTTGTTGGTTGTTGTGTTGTTGGTTGTTGCATTATTGTCTCTAGTGTTTTTCGGACGTCCTCTGCGTTTGACTGCATAAACAGGTTGTTTGATATTTTCTTCATACAAAGTTAAATCTAAGGCGTGGTATGTTGATAAAGGTACACTAGGGATATGCATTTCTGCAATTGTATAACATGATGATCCCTTTTTGTTAATAATTACGTATAGGCCATCTCTTCGTGGTATAAATTTCGTAGTTAAATTATCATCTTTTTTACTTAAAATGTGCGTTGAAATCAAAACTTTTTCTCCAACTTTTAAATTTTGTATTCAGCGTTTACAATTGCTTTTAGATCATTTTGAACTTCAAAGGTGGATCTAAGCTCACGTCCAAAAGTTAAATAGGAGGCAGTGTATCCGGATGTTGTACATTTAGCTGTGTTCATGGATTATCTTATGGAAGGTAATTTTAGGTCCCACGTAGTGTGACTTTTGCCAACGCAAATAGATAGTTGTACTTTTAAATCTGTTTATTCATTCCACTGGATTAGCTTCCGGGTGAAATAAATTGAGTTCCATTATCTGAATGTAGTCTTCTAGGAATCCCAAATCTTAAAAAAAATTTAATTTAATAATATTTATGTACAATTTTTGACTGAGGCGACCTTTAGTGAAAACAATTCTGTACAACGACTACATTAATTCTCAACAATCAGTATCCATTGGTTACCTTGCGGTGTTTTAGGAAAACGACCAAATAAATCGACCGCGATGAGGTCAAATCTGCGATTACTACATACAGTTTGAAGAAGACCAACAGGTTTCATGTGTGTGGGCTTATAGCGCTTGCATTCGATGCATGATATGAAATATTCTGTTGTTTCAGCTCTCATTTTCGGCCAATAAAAGTGTGGCGTTATTCTATTTATTGTTCTGTCGATTCCATAGTAACCGGCTCTAGGGCTGTCATGGTAATTAAATAGAACAACATTACGCATAGAATTTGGTATTACCAGTTGTCCATTCTCTGAATCTTCTGACAAACAAAACCTATATAACACACCATCTAGCATTATATAGCCTCTACTGGTATATCTCAAAACATTTTCATCATTATTTTCAAAAGAATTGATTATTGTTTTTAAATCAGGATCTTCTATTTGTGATTTTCTGAAATCATTAGCTCCATGTCTCGGAAAATCAACGTGTATTGCCATGCACTCACATTTTATATCATTGTGTGATTCTATTGAGCACGGTGGCCTTGATAGGGTGTCTGCTACAGCATTTTTACGACCAGGTGTGTATTCAAACTTTATATTATGCATTTGTAATTGTAAAGCCCATCTTGCAAGGCGGCCTGTAGGAGTTTTTAGGCTAAACAGCTTCACGTTCTGTAGTGGAGTAGTTTCTCTCTGCTGGAAGAAGAAGATGACTTGCATATTCAATTATATGTTCAGATTGTTTCTCCCCCTGGAGTAAAACAGCTCCAATCACACAATTACTAGCGTCTGGTTTTATTACAAACGGCATATCTTAATTTACTTGTGTTAAAATTGGAGGAGATGTTAAGTGTTTTTTTAATGTGTCAAATGCTCTTTGTTCTTTTTCAGACCAACGCCAAACTGCGTTTTTTTTTGTTAGATCTGATAAAGGTTTTGCTATGTTTGAAAAGGAAGGTATGAATCGTCTATACCATGAACAGGTTTGTAAAAAGAATAGCACTTCTTTTGGATTTCGAGGACTTCGCCTCGCCAATATGTTGTAAGTATGTGTCCCAGATATTTTACTTCAGGCTTGCAAAAGAAGCATTTTTCCCGTTTGAGATGTAAATTGAACTCTTTTAGTCTTTTAAATGTTTGTTTGAGATCGGAGATATGGGTTTTTATATCTTTTGAGCATATAATAATATCATCCAGATAAGCCAAAATTTTTATATTTGGTAAGCCAGTTCGAAATTTATCGATTAACCTCTGAAAGGTAGCGGGGGCATTCTTTAACCCAAATTTCATTCGATTAAAGACACAAATTCCGAATAGTGTTGTAAAGGCTGTTTCCATTTTATCCTTTTCAGCTACTTTGATTTGCCAATAGCTAGAACGTAAATCTAAAGTAGACATAAATGGCGTTGTTTTTGCTGATTGTAAGAGATCGTCAATTCTTGGCAGCGGGTAAGTATCTTTAGTTGTACTCGTAATTGCGTTCAGCCTGCGATAATCTACGCATAATCTTAACGGAATATCTTTCTTGGGTACTAACACAATTGGAAAAGCCCATGGAGATTAAATTTCTTCAATAATGCATTTTCCAGCATATTGTCCAGTTCCTGTTTCAATAGTGTTTTCATTTTATGCGAAATTCTGTAAGGGGGGGTTTGATATTGGGTCATGTGAGCCTGTTTTAATGTAGTGCTCTACATGAGGAATAGGTCTATTTATATCCTTGAATATTTCTTCTTCAGAATTCAACAAATCATCTAGATGTTGCCTATCATTTGCTAATAAATGTGGACATTCATATGGCCGTAATTTTACATCTATCGAGCTTAATTCTATCGGCTTAAAAATTTCGTTACAAAATCATTGTATATTAAATTTTTGAGAGGTGGAAATAAGTTCGATTGTTTTGGTGACTCATAGTTTTCCTGAATAGAATTTAAAAAAAAAATTTATTCCATTTGGTGAGTATTCATTGTTACCTTTTTCGAACCATGATAAAAAGTTTTTAACTTTATTTGGGATAATGTTTTCTGAAACCGATATGCTGTTAATAATTTGTGGCTGACTGATTTTAAAGTCAAAATTTTTTGATTGGTCATCTTTAAAGTGTCACGTTCGTTGGGCTATATCTAGTACAATGCCATTTTCTTCTAAAAAATCAATACCAATTAGAGTGAGTTCTGGTGCATGTAGCTTTTGGCAAACATATGAACTTAACTTTCTTGACACGATTACCTATTATAATATCAAAAATTGTAGAATGGATAATTTCATTTTGCTGGCTACCACCTACTAGGATAATTTCTGCACATACTTTTTAAAATATTACACCTTTTTGGATCAATTTCCGGTACAAAAGAAAGCCTGCTACGCTGGTTCTAGCAGCAGTGTCGAAGTAAGCCTCACCATTTAATCCTGAAACCTGAATTTCTACAACGGGGACATTTCTTCCTACCAAGGAGGTATGTAATGAGTTGAAATCAAGCTTTTTCTCCCCTGTGCTTCATTATCTTTGTTGCAATATGGGCAATTAGAACGATAATATCCAGCTGCTCCACATCCATAACAAATAAGTTTTGTTTCTGGCTCCTTCACGTGCTTGTGCCTTTTCGCTTAAATTTTTTTTAAACAATTTTCAGCCAAATAGTTTTTGTTTCTGCAAGACGAGCATCTTAAAACTGAGCTATTCTGGTTTTCAATAGGGTTTCTTTTCTTTGCTCTATCTTGAGAGTTTTCTGAAACGATTTGTTCTATTTCTCTAGCTTTATACAACAAGTCCTGGAAGTTTGAAATGCTATCACAAGGCAATTTTTCTCTGACTTGTATACTTAGTTGACCAAATACCATATTTAACATAACATTTTTGGATAGTTTCTCAGACAGTCGAGCAAATAGCCTTCTCTTTCTACATACAAAACTGTCAGTAGAATCAAACATTTTCTGTTTTTCTTGAGAGATTTCATTAAAAATGCGCCAGTCTGGCTTTGGAGGGGCAAAAGATTTTCTTGAAAGCTCAACGGCATCACCAAATGTCTTTGCTTCGCTCTGTACGCCTTGCCACCTTCTAACAACGAAACACATCCCAAGTTGAGACGATGTTCCAGTGAGTCAATAGAGTTGGCTACCCTGCTGTAACCGATGAGCTTTTTCGCGCTCTCCTGTGCGCGGTCTAGTAGCTTCAAAATAGACTTGGAAGCACCGGCGTATACATAGAGTTGTATTCCATTTTCGGCCGGATATAGATGGTATAAATAGTAAGAAGATCAGATGGTGTGAAGTAGAGATGGGCATCGCTCACGTGATTAGCGTGAGTCATGGGTGATCATGCATGATCGTGAGCAGTTTTTTGTGTCAATCTCGTGAGTGTGTATGTGCGTGAGTATAAAAAAACTTAACGTGAGTGAGTGTGCATGAGTAGATTTTTTGCGTGATTTTTTTTTTATTTTGGAATTTTTTTCATATTTTTAATAGGAAAGTGGTTTTCCATTTTGTCATGAAAACATTAAACGTTGTGCCGGTATGTATTAATGTACTGATTTGAATGAACGAGTCAAAGTATCAGTATAAGTACAAGTTTCGACTGTCAAACATTTGGAAGAAAAACATCTGCCATTCTTTTTCGTTTTTTCATTCACGTTCAAGCAGACAAACAAGAGCTAGAAATTTTAAGTTTTTGGAAATAAGCTAAAGATATTCCAATTCTGCAAAAATTGGCTAAACAAGTACTGCGTGTATCATCCAGCTCAGCTACAAGGAAGGAGTTTTTTCAACGCCAGGAAGAATACTTGAAGAGATGTGAAACAGACTTCACGGGAAAAATTTTGACAACATTTTTATTCTACAAAAATTTATTTCTCTATTAACGCTAAAGTACAAGATCCTACTTAATCTTAATATCTTTCACAGATTGCTTATGAGCTACAAAATGAATGATTTAATCAAAATATTTTAAATATGTAAATACATTATTTTAAATTTCACTTCAAAACTTTAAAATAAAATAAAATATATATTTTCTTTAAGAATTTTCAATTGTCAAATTTAGTTTTAACTACAAGGTTTGAAATCGCATGATACATGTGTACATACATACATATGTGTAAATCATTCGTGGCGACCGCTACATTCGTACGCGTTTTCACATTAAAGCTTAGTACTCTGTTCAAATTTGCGAAAAATGTTGAGCAACATTAATTATTTCGTTTGAAAACTTTGACAACTGATCAGTGGCGACAATACCATGATTTATAATAAATTTATCGGTTTAATTGCCTTGAAATGAGCAAAATTGTTTTTCTTATTAGGAGATTGTACTGCTGAACCCTTTGTGACGCACGCTAAATTTTTTCCATTCAATTTTCTACTCTGAAAATTCATACCTAATTTTAATGTTTCCAAAATAGTAAACACAAAATATTTTAAATAAAATTGAAGTGAATTCAATGTATAAAAGTATGGCCTTCGATTGGGCCATCTTCATTAACACTAAAGTAAAAATCGTTCATTTCTATTATGAAATTAGAAGATCTGAGATAGAGTAAGATTTGATAATAATTTGTGCATTAATGATCGCCAAAATACATTTATTTTATTTATAAAATTATATATTCCATAAAAAATAAGTTGGATCACTTTAAAAAAATTCTGCTTGGTGGACTGTTTCTAGGACTTACCCATAATCAAAATTTGAAAATTGTATTTCAAAACTAACAAATTGTTTTAGAAAAGAATATTTCTCAGTTAAACATAATTTTCCTCTTTTATTGCAGAATTTTCTAATAGTATATTAGATTTTTCTATTTGCATTTAAAAATTTTAATATATAAATTCGTGAGTATTTCGTGAGCGTGAGTTTTCCTGATTGCGACTAATTTTTTTTTCCACTCACGTGAGCGTGAGTGAACGTGAGCCAAAAATATGAGGTCGTGCGTGAGCGTGCATGAGTGAAATTTTTTATCGTGAGCGTCCATGAGCGTGAGCAAAAGTCACTCACGATACCATCTCTAGTGTGAAGTAACTCTTACCCCCTTTTTAAAAAAACGAAGCATTTGAATGCTTCCTTTGAGAACTGGAAGATGTGATCTGTTCTTCGAACATCACACTGGATCTTCATGCCCAGAATGTAATTACAGATGGAGCAACATGTTCGGTCATATGTCTATGCGTAAGCATGCAACACTGGTTCTTACGAGCGATAAAATCGACCGTATTTGCATGATCCCATTCAAAGATTATTATTGGATCGTGATTGAGTGTATCATTCATGTTCAACCTCTTTACTCCAATCTCTAACAGGCTGGGCCTGTGGCTGAATGAATATGAATGGCAAATGCTGCCATCATCTGCAAAAGATTAAATAGGATTTTAAGTTTGACATAGAAGGTCATTTAGAAATATATGAAATAGGGTAGGAAAAAGAACGGAGCCATGCGATACTCCTGAATTGAACTCGTTTGATGAAATCCCATCTATAACAACTCGTATAGTGCAATCCCTGAGGAAGCACGATATAAATTGAGAGAAGTCATTACCGACACCAAAGAAAATAATTTTTGACAGACGTGCATTATGCCACACTCTGTCAAACGCCTTGGATATATCTAGAGCCAGCACCTTACTTTCGCCGAAATGGTGTATGGAATGACACCATTTTACCGACAGTAGTGCAAGTAGATCCTCGGTAGACCGCCCTCTACGGAAATCATACTGGCGGTCGCTAAGTAAACTGTTGGACTCCATATATCTCACAAGATGGAAATTTACCAAACTTTCCCTCCCTTTGTGGGGATTGGCGTTACATTAGCAACCTTCCAGCACACTGGGAATTCGCCAGCATGATACAAGGCACTGAAAAGTTTGGCCAATGGACGTGCTAGCGTTGACGAGCGCTGCTTCAAGACCATTGCTAGAATTCCATCCTGCCCAGGAGACATGTTTATGTTGAGTTTCGCTAGAACCTTTTTAACTGCACGCGTTCGAAAAAAATATTTTTAGCAAAGTTACAGATACTCTTTCAAGCGCAGGCAGTGATTGATTGCTTTCCGGCAAGCGAGAATTTCTCGCAAATTGTTCAGCCAGAAGATTACCTCTATCAACCGGTTCAGTGAAAATTTGGTCATCATTTAAAAGAATCGGAATTGAGGAACTAGCACTATCCTTTACTCTTTTAACGAATGAACAAAAGCTCATACTACCTCTAGTAGCAGCAAGGACTTTTGCACGCTGATGCTACTCGTACAAAGCCTTTTCGCACCTTAGTACTTTAGCACACGAAGATCTTGCCCTTTTGCGCAGCGAATCAGTATCAAGATATTTGTTGTTACGCCAGAATGCTTCTTCTCTGAACCTGATTGCATTTTTGCACATCTGGCTAAACCAAGACTTCGCTCTCGGTTTAACTAATATTTACTTAGGTGGTATGAAAGCTTTCATTCCTTGCAAAATTACACTTTCAGCTATTTTCTCCATGGCAATGACATTATTGTCTAAGAGACAAAGTTCTCAGTTAAAATGCCGAAAGAATTTGTTGAGCCCTGCTCAACGCGCCTTTTCGTATATATTTAACACGGTTCGTAGGTGTTTGTGAATCGTTGCGAAGTTTGGAGAACAAAAAGGAAGCGGAAATGGTGCAATGGACCGAGTTACCGAGAGTTGCATTAACGCTCACTTCATATTTTTGTAGATGTGAAGTTATAAAGAGGTCGAGAGTATTGTGTTGGTGCCCCTCAACACACGAGGTATGTGTTGGCTCATTCACTAGTTGCGCTAGATGGTTGTGCGCGGCAAACAATTCAACTTATTGGCCTTCTGCGATTGTATGGCTTGAATGGTGATGCCAGACGAGTTGTGAACATTGAAATCACCAGCAACAACAATTTCGCTGCTCGGGCAACTCTTAAGAATATTTGTTATGAAATCGGACAGGGCATCGAAGCCGGATAAAGTTTTATCACTACTCGCATTTGGACTTCTGTAAAAAATCCGTAGTGCAAATAGTGTGACCTGATTATAAATTTAACTCAGAGGCAGATAAAAATTCTGTAAGACCCCGATAAAAGTTGTAAAGTGATAGAAGATGATATCCAGGTAATTGAAAATCCTGTGGATCAGCATTCTCAGATACCTGAGCCTCACATAAGACGACAACATCTAGGCGATGGTTACTGTTTCAATAACTGTTTGGTGACCAGTGTTATACCTTCGTCACCAAACAGTTCGGGAGCAATCAACACAATACACATGTAATATTAAATTTAAATGCTAAGATTTACGATTAGGAAATGGTTTGCATTAGCGAAGCAAAAAATAAAAAAGGTGCCATAAAAGCCCTGATCTCCCCATTGCAATTGAAAACGGCCTGATTTTTTTTGCCATCACTGTTCACTCAGAGAGCATTTTCTGTTTAAACTGTTAACTGTTATTATTGGATCAAGATTAGTAAATTTTGATTGTTTTTTGAATGTTTTGATTTTATTTGTTGCTTTTAATGATTAAACCGAACAAGTCTGCAACTTCAGGAACAATCGCTTGGTGGCCCATAACAAAATCGACGGCAGTAACTTCAAATACTCTCTTATTATTGTTTGATTTTCTTTTGTTTGCATTTTTCTTATGAAAAATGTATGTGATTTCATGAAAATACGTTAACATTGTTGAGAGAATGAGTGTCTAAAATTGAGAGTATAAGAAAAAACGCTGTAAAAATAAAATAGTTGATATTTCATGACCACATTCTCTTGCATAATTATATGTCAAATTGTATGGAAAACAAACGTCAGCCCCATTTCTGTTTCACCATTTAGTATTATTATATTATTTTCTATGTTGTATATAAGTTTTGCTGTTTTGTAATTTTAATGTTTGGTTTATGTATTTAAATTTAATTTGATATTCGAACAAAAATAAAAACAGAGCACGAAACACAAAAACGCGGACGACGAGAGAGACATGTGTGGACGGTACGGACGACAAACTAGTTTCAAAAACTGATTTTGTTGTTATTTTTATGCATATAGAGTTCGAACTATTTCGTATAAAAGAAAGAAGGGTACACTTTTATAATCATAAACTGAGTTTCAATCGGGTGTCGACGCAGACACATTTAGTTTTAAAATTTTCATTATAAGCCGATCGTTTTATATTTTCAGATCCAATTGTCGCGAAACTAATCAGTTCCACTCCTCAAAGTCGATAGAAAAGGATGCTAATCTTTTAATATATATGTCATCTGTAAAATATGTACACACCAAGAGATATATTGTAGAACTCCACTTGTTCATGAAAGAACTTTTGCAACTGCAATCGGTAAGTTATTATACATATATAATGTCATCATTGCATGCAAATAGAAAACAAATGTATTTACACCTTGAAATCGTGATATATAGAATTGATTTATGTATATTATGATATTTTATCTAACATAGTTCTGTGTGTATTTATAAATTTATATTTTAAATAAAAATTATGTATTTTTTATATATGTTTTTAAAAAAAAACTTAATTAAGATTTTATTTTCCGTTTTGCTTTATAAATACTATTATGCCACCCATAGTAGGTGACTAATTGTATGAAGGTTGTAAAGGATATAAAATAGATTCATATCGAATGTTATTTGTTTGTTAGGTTACTTGAATTTTTTGAAATTCTCATTGGTTTCTTAAAAGTTTTTGGTTTAAAACTCTTCAAAAATATTGTGTATGTTATACTGAAGATTTAGCATAAGCACCAATGGAATGCATGTATATAAACTAGCTAAAAACTCTTAAGCAAAAATTTCTTTAAAAAATTATGTATTTAGATTATTAAAAGTGAAGAAAAATTTTTCATCTCTGTTTAATAATCAGTTTCTGTCAAAAGGTTGTCCGATGCACATTTTTCAATGCCACTTCATACACACATATATTTTTTACAAACAGCCAAAAAATCATATGAGTACTGAATTACTCCATTCAAAAGTTCCAATCTTATGAAAGATTTACTTATATGTATGGATATGGCAGACATCCAATACTCTCAACATCCATACCCAGTTCCATTCATCTGTGTAAGTAATTGAGCCCTTTAAGTATGGGTATACGAAGATGTATAAATACTGGTCATAAACACAATTGTTTAAACGCAAATGGCTTATAAGGATGTGTATACACAATTCCGAAAAGTGGGAGTTGTTGGATAAGATCGCAACCAATATTTTTATTATCATTTTTATTATTACCTTTTATTAATAGTCGTTGAATTTTTATTTATTTTTATCTTAAATTTTGCTTAAAATTTTACAATCAATTTTGATGGCACCCAAATAAAATTTGAATGTAATAAATTGTCTTTAAAGTGTCCAAAAAACAATAGTCAATTCTTTACAAACCTTAAAAGAATTTGCAATTGATTATTGATTTATTTAATAGCTGATGAATTCTGCCACTCCGATTCTCCTACCCATATTAAAACATTTGAGATAGCGCTTTCTTGTTATTCATTCTTCTTGAATTTTTTTAAAAGCCCGCAAAAATCATTATACTCCTTTTCGTTACATGCTTTTATTTTCACTATTTCTAAATCCTCTTGTGTTATTTTGATTAGAAATTTTATTTAAATGTTCCAAAAACTTTTCAGTTTCTGACTTTACTAATCTATTAAAAAATCTTTTGCTAATTTTTTTACATTTTACATTTACATACTTTCTTTTAAAAATTACTTTTTCTAGATTTCACTTTGAATGTTAATTCCTTAAAATCTGAAATGCTAATGAAGTTTTTTTAATAAACAAAAGCACAAAGATAATGTTATAAACTTAAAGTTTTTGTTATTTGAATGACGGGATCTTTGAAAAAATATTATTGCTCTCGGTGACAAACATTAAATGGGTCGTAGAAAAATATGTGTGGTATGCATTACCTAGTTATAGCGAATTACCTATCGAATAGTAGTGGGTAGCGATTGTTACAACTACTAGTGAATATGCACAGATGTAGTAGCCGAGTGGCATATCCTTTCGTTACCGCTTTTAGTGCATAGAGGGAAAGCACAACCAACTTCGCTAGCCACTTGTGACAATGGTTTCTGTTTATACCACTGGGTAATAAACATACATACATATTGTTATGCACAAGTACTCCCAGTTTTATTCACAAATGTAATACATGGTTTCATTTCACATGCGCAAATGAAACCGCCTCGGTAGAGAACCATGACTGGATATGTTCTAATCGCAGAGTAAAAGCAGTAAAAAATAAAATAGGTGAGCGTTCTTCTGTTAAATTAAAGACAGAGTCCGTATGTTCAGTTTCAGTTTCAAGAAAGCGTCTTCTTAACTTAGAGCTTCAGCGTCTTAATGAGGTGAAGGCTCTAGAATCTCGATTCTTACAAAGGAAATTTGAAATTCTTGCCAGGTCTGAAGAATGTGATGGAAGCGTTCGTAGCGAAGCCATATTTCGTACAAAGGATTGGGTTTCAAACTTACAATATTTGCCTCAGGCGCAGACGGAATACTCAAGGCGTATTTCACCTGTTCGTTTAGACAATGGCTACAAACCAAATCATAGGGAAGATATTCAGAAAAACGTTCCAACAGAAGATGCACCAATATTGACAAAAAATCAACTTTCGACGAGGAAAGTAATTTCTGTTGATTTGCCAACTTTTACTGGAAAACCTGAAGAACAATTAATTCCCTCTTGGAAAAAATTAGAACAGAGGCTCCTCCAAAGGCAGACAAACTTGATACGCTTATAACCTACGCTATTTTAGTCCGAAATCTATGTTCAACCCTTGAAGCTTCTGGACTTGAACATCACAAAAATAATCCTTTGCTTCTTCAAGAACTCGTGGATAAGTTACCAGCTCAAACCAAACTTAATTGGGCCATGTATATATCAATTAGAGATGCTGACATATTTAATTTTTCAAAATGGTTGTTCGATATTGCAGACGCTATAGCTAAAGTGACCGTGCCAACTAGTTCTTTAAAGATATCCGGTAATGTACATAATCATGAGGTTGAAAAGACAAGAGTACAGAGCTTATTTGCAATAATAGTCATTTGGTGGAAGCATGCGAGAAATTTTCCCAAATGAAACTTTCTGAACGATGGGATAGAGTAAATTCGCTGAAACTTTCTCGTTTGTGTCTGCAAAGACATGGTTTGTAGCGCTGCTCCGATAAGAGGTGTTCCGTTGAAGGTTGTGAAGCTAGACACCACAAGTTACTGCACAAATTTAAGTCTAGTCATATCGTGACGACTCATTCTACTCCAAATTCTTGTGAAAAAACGTTTTTTAAAATCATACCTGTATATCCATTAATACGTTTGCGTTTTTGGATGATGGTTCCAATGTTACCCTTACACAAAAAGACATATGCAACCAACTTGAGTTAAAAGGCAACATAAACAACTTATGTCTGAAATGGACTTCTGAAACTCGTCATATTGAAGAAGAATCAATGGAAGCCAACATTTTCATATCAGGTCGTGATAGAAATTCAAAGAGGTATGAAATTTCAAATGTACGGATCATTAAAAATCTTTCTTTGCCAGAACAAACTCTTAAAAAAGAGGATTTAGAAACCTATCGTCATTTAGAGAATATTCCTATTTGAACATATGATAAAGTCTCCCCTAAAATTATTGGTTTAAATAATGGATATGTATAAAATCCTTTGAGAATATTAGAAGGTGCTATTACCGAAGCATCCGCATCAAAAACGAGATTAGGATGGGTTATTCATGGCTGAAATACGGCGTCTACTGAAAAAACACTCGGATTCCACAATATAAATGAATGCAACTGTAAGCATGAAATGGAAAAGTTAGAGAAGATTGTATCCGGATACATGTCGTTGGAAAACGTTGGAAAAAACTTCAATTATGCTCACCTGAAGAAAACCGTGGAAAAGTTATACTTCAATCTACAACTAAACGTATCGACAGAAGATTTGAAACTGGATTACTTTGGAGGGAGGACAATATAAGTGTACCAAATAGTTTTCCGATGGCAATGAAACGTCTTCAATGCCTCAAAAAGGAAACTGATCCGTGACATATGCCGATTATAACACACCAAATCAAAGAACTGGTTGAAAAAGGGTATGCCCGAAAGTTACAGAAAAATGAGGTAGAAGAATCAAATGGAATAGTATGGTACCTACCAATTTTTACCGTTTTGAATACAAACAAGCCAGGTAAAGTTCGATTGGTATGGGATGCTGCTGCAAAGGTGAAAGGGGTTTCCTTAAATTCGATGCTATCGAAAGGAGCTGATTTGGTGGCGCCATTACTCTCCGTACTGTTTGGATTTCGTTTAAAGAAATTTGCCATTTGTGGAGACATCAAAGAAATGTTTCACCAGGTACTTATTCGCAAAGAAGATTAAAATGCCCAGCGATTTATCTGGAGAAATAGAGAAACTGATAGATTTCCCAATGTGTATGTCATGCAATTAATGACATTTGAAGCCGCATGTTCACCAAGTTCAGCACAATATGTTAAAAATACAAATGCGATAGATACTCTTTAAGTATTAATTTCCAAGGGCTGTAGACTCTATTGTTAACTATCATTATGTGGATGATCTACTTGATTGTGCAGATACGGAAAGAGAAGCTATTGAATTAACTAAGCAAGTGGCAATTATCCATAACAAAACCGGTTTTTTCATCCGAAATCGGAAGTCAAGTTTGAAGGCCGTAATGGAAAGCCTTGGTGAGTTAGAAGAGCAAAGCAAAATACAGATTGGTGGAAATCCAATTCAAATGACTACGGAAAAGGTATTAGGAATGTGGTGGTCGACATCAGATGATAACTTCACCTATTCTTTGAAGTTGAATAGAGTTAATAAAGATGTTTTATCTGGTTTAAAACGTCCTACGAAAACTGATGTGTTAAGAACGCTTATGTAAATTTTTGATCCTTTTGGTTTCTTATCAGCATATGTTGTTTATTTAAAAATATTGCTCCAAGAAGTCTAGAGAACTACTAAGGTTGGACTGATGAGGTAAATAATCATGTTTTCAAAAAATGGCTGATATGGGTTAAAATTTTGCCTGATATTGAAAATGTCAAAATTCCGCGGTGTTTTTTAATCAAACCTAAGTCGTCAATTCAACTGCATATATTTGTTGACGCAAGTGAAATGGCGTACGCAGCTGTTGCATATTTTCGTGTAACATTAGAAAATAGATCTGAAGTATCTTTAGTTTGTGCAAAAAGCGAAAGCTGCGCCGAAGCAACCATTATTAATTCCACGCATGGAATTGATGGCAGCTGTATTGGGTGTTTATTTATGCAGCAATCTAAAAATACAACTTGAAAACCGTGTTTATTGGTCCGATTCAAATACCGTTCTTTGCTGGTTAAACTCAGATCCTAGAAACTACAAACAATTTGTTATGTTTCGCATTGCAGAAGTCCTTGAGTGCAGCAAACTATCAGAATGGAGATATATACCTACAAAGAACAATGTAGCTGATGCGACAAAATGGAAGACCATTTTTGAATTTAATATGAATGAACGATGTTTTAATTGTCCAGAAATGAGTCAAAATGGCCCTTAATGAAGCCGAAAAATACAAAAAATACATCACGAGGTAATTGATATCAATTTGAAAGATTTTCAATGATTTTCATCTTGGAAAATTCTACTTCAAACTGTTGTATATCTTTACATGTTTATAAACAAGTTGAAGAATTTATTAGAGAAGAAATGAAAAATATATAATTCCAAAAGCATCTAAGCTACTATTTGCAATGGCAGAAAATGTAATTTATCGCACAATACAGTTCGATTGCTTTAAGGAAGAGTATGTTATCTTATCAAACAAGAATGAAGAGATTTCAAAGTCAATTGATTTATATAAATGATAAAATGGTGATTCGAATGGATGGAAGAATTGGTTCGACTCCTAATATACGTGACCGTTTCAAACATCCAGTTATTTTATCACGAAAGCACTATGGTACGAAACTATTGTTACAACATCTCCATGAAAAATTTCACCACATTTACCATAATACATATCTAAATGAACTGCGCCAGTATTTTTACATTTCCCGATTGAGAGTAGAGTTAAAAAAGATACGGAAAGGCTGTCAATTCTGCAAGAATTTAAATGCATCACCAGTAATTCCTGAAATTTCCAAGCTTCCAAAAGCTCTTTTGTTACCATTTACACGTCCGTTTACGTATGTGGGTATTGATTATTTTGGCCCATTATATGTGAAAATTGAGAGACATCAAGAGAAACGATGGGGCGTTCTCTTTACATGTCTCACTATAAGGGCAATACACATAGAAGTTGCCCATGAGATGACAACTGACAATTGCATTATGGCAATTCAAAATTTCATTTCTCGAAGAGGTATCCCACTTGAAATATATTGCGATAATGGAACAAATTTCAGAGGTGCTGAAACAGAGCTAAAAAATAGTATAAAGAATGTGGACTTCAAGAATATGTCTCTAAAGTTTTCATCATCATCGATAATATGGCACTTTAATCCTCCAGCGGCGCCACCTATGGGTGGTAGCTGGGAACATTTAGTGCAATCTGTTAAGAAAATATTGCATCAAATTACTCCTTACTTTGTATTTAAAGATGAGCCGCTTTATAATGGATTTCTAGAATGTGAACGGGTTATTAACTCTAGACCTTTAACATATGTAGATCTGGAACTATTCTCTGATGAAGCTCTTACCCCAAATCATTTCCTTCTGGGATCTTTCAACGGAATTAAGCCATTAGGCAAATTTTCAAGACTTTTTGCTAAGGAAAAATTAGAAAAAATGCTGTATTTCGCTGATCTTTTTTGGAAAAGGGAGATACAAGAGTACCTTTCTACAATAATCAAGCGAACAAAATGGTTCAAAAAATGTAATCCACTTGAAGTTGGTGATATAGTAATTGTTGCAGATCCCAACTTACCAAGAAACTGGCCTAAGGTAGTTGTCAAGTCAGTTTGAAAATCTATTGATGGTAATGTAAGGAGTGCATGCATCAATTCAAACCAAAGGAGGCATGTTTTCTAGGCCAGTAGCAAAGCTAGCCACACTTGATGTACGAAAATCAACAGAGTCAAAAGATAACACTAGTTAAAACACTATTTTAACGACGAGGAGAATGTTATGGACAAGTACTCCCAGTTTTATTCACTTTAATTTTTTTAATCTATTTACCCTTATTTAAAATTTTCATAATTTGTGAATTAACTTTCATTGATCTTTCTAAATGAATTTTAGTTGTAAAAATATTTCATTGTAAAACTATTAATTTTGAAATTAATTATTTCAAAAATAAAATAAATTGTAAAATGTGTGTGAAGATAAATATGCCGAGTTAAATATGTTTGACGTAAGAGGTTACGTAAAATATATTTAACTTTATAGTTAAATATGTTTTGAAGTGCCAACACTGACATATTTAATTTTGTGATATTTAGGAAAAATTAAAACTACAAGTAAATTAAAATTTTTTTTAACAATTTAAAATTAATACCAATTTCATATTTGTATTTGTGAATTTTTTTTACAAGAATTTTAAAATCGAATTTAGTGAATTTTTGGGTGATGATTGGCGGAATTTGGCAATTTTTGGGCGCATCCTTCCTTGTAGCGTATAAACAATATATGGAGTCTTTAGCCAAGGGCCCACACTAAATTCACTCAATTTGTCGATCTTAAAATAAAGCAGCAATTTGGTGTTTGATTTTGGTACAATCCAGTAAGCCATAGAACCAATTTTTTTTCTGGAACATATTGGCGACTGTGACAAGACGGCTAGTACTAATGTGCAAATAGTTTTTTTAATAAAAATATTTGAAATTTGCGAACACTTTCTTACTGCCGTGTGCTTAATTTACGAACCGTGTAAATTTTTATAATAATAACAAATTTATTATGGTTGCTGGTTCTTTGGGGAAATACAAAATGAAAAACGACAGCGAAGTTGTTCAGATCGAGGAAATATGAGAAAAGATATTACAAATCTTCATAAGAAAGTCGAAAAAGATGGTGAAAGGGTAGAGCCACAATTCTGGAATGCCACCTAGAAATTCTGGAGTCGTATTTTAAGCAATTGAGCCATATACAAGCTAAAATTGAGCAACTGTGCCCCACTGGACGAAGTGATAACGAGGATTTATCCATTGGCACTAAGGCAAACATATCAGAATATCTAAAGTCTTATCTATGGAAGCCAGTTACATGAAGGATACGGTTGCTGGCCCATCTCATGTGTTTCGCCTTTCGACATTGAAGTTACCAAAATGTGATGGCAAGTATGCAGAATAAGAACGATTTGTTGCAAGCTTCAACAACATGGTAGATAAAAATGCAACGCTCTCGAACATCGATAAGTTCAACTATATGCTTCATTGCTTATCGGGACCTGTATTTTCCGTTGTAGAACCATTCCAGGTAACTGAGGGCAACTATTCAAAGGCTCTAAAAAGACTGAAAGAAAGGTATGATAATATTAGTGCTTTGTTTTGTGTGCCTAATATGGTAAAAGGTGATAGTGACTCATTAATAAAAATAATAGATGCAGTTTCGCCAATTCGAGGTTCATTGTTGTCAATTGGTAGCAAAATGGAAGTGCTTGCAAAATTTTAAACTTGTCGAAAGGCGCTTTGAATGCCACTTGTCACTCAAGAATTTGTATGTTCAATTCATGGATGAATATTTATCACTGGATATTAGTAGGTTCGCACTTTGTCATTCCACATCCCTGTGTGCTTCGACCCCAGCTCATCAAGCAATTCTTTAAAAGATATATTAATGGTTGGTCCCACCATTCAGCAAGACCTAATCACCACTCTCTTTTCGTTTCGACTTAACAAATTCGTACTTACAGCTGATATTACAAAAATGTATCGGCAATTTGAAATCGGAGAAGTAATAAAGAAGATACGCTACAAGTATTCCAGCTCAACGCAGTTACATATGGTTTGTCCTCTGCTCCATTTTTAGCAATTCGAAGTTTGTTTTTCATTGCAGATAAATATTGCTCAACGTTTCCTTTAGGATCCAAGGCCCTACGGGAAGAAATTTATGTGGACGATATTCTCACAGGAGCAAATCATCTTGAGACGTTACTAGCCTTTTGGCTTTATGGGCTCGAATTGTCAAAATGGAGCAGCAATCATATTAAGCTTACAACAAATCATGAAAACGAGGTCAGTATTAAAATTTCAAAAGATGAAATCACAAAAACTTCGAGTGGAAAACAAAAGAAGACATATTTTGTTATCGCTCTGAGTTACCACAAATAATCGAGCCAACTAAAAGAGCAATTTTGTCACTTGTCTCAAAAATTTACAACATTCTCCGAATCTTGAGTCCACTTCAAGAAATATGGTTGCAAAACTTTGACTGGGATGACACCATAAGGGAATCCCTTCCCTCTATTGAAACTATTGAAATTCCTCGTTTCGTGCACACATCGTTAGACGTACTTGGTGAAAGCCATGGCTGCTGTGTTTATTTTTGCGTTTTGGAAAATGGTAAATACAAAATAAATTTACTAACCGCCAAATCGAGAGTTGCACCAATAAAATCACAATCGCTACCCCAACTTGAATTGTGTGCTGCCGTCTTGCTTAGCAAAACATGAAACAAAATAAAATTGAAAATGGCAAATTTTGTTTCGTCAGTCTGGTTTTGGACTGGCGCTAAAATTGTTCTCCAGTGGCTTAAACTTCATTCATTAACGTTAAACTGTTTTGTCGCCAATCGCATCTCTGAGCTGCAGGACAATAAACGAGATATTCGTTGGAGACACGTACCCTCGAAGTTCAACCCAGTAGATATCGTATCGCGCGGTTGCAGTGCACGAGTCCCAACTTTCTGCAAACTGATGAAGAAAGTAACACGAAAATTCTAGAGCAAAGGAAATTAGCCCCTTTCAAATGTACTGACGTCACACGATCAATAGTACAAGAGATAATTGGAAAGCATTCTTCTTATTATAAAATAATATGAATAATATCTTTAATTTTTCGTATATATAACAGATACCCAGTAAAACGTGATTCAAAATCTGAAGATGTAGTCCAAGTTGACTCAAATGAATTGGATTATATTTTTTGGAGAATAATTGCGCATATTCAAGAACTTGACTTTGCCATAACCAGGGGGAAGATTCTGAGTCCATCGTTGCAGAAATTAACCCCATTTTTGCATAACACCGGCTTTAATGCAGTATCTGTTAAAATACTTCGTGTTGACGGAAGACTGGCTAAGGTTCCCATCCCATATGATGACCGTTTTCCTGCTCTTGTTCCCAAAAACCATCGCTTCGTATTGTTGTACATAGAATATTTACATCGTGTCAATTTGCATGGTGGATTTGCGCTGGATTTGATTCGACAAGTTGCACGCAATTGTGTGGACTGTTTTCGGTACAAGCCCAAATTAATGGAACAAATAATGGGCAATTTGCCATCTGATCGACTTCGAGTACATCGACCGTTTTTTTTAACAGGCATAGATTTTTGTGGCCCATTTTAAACTGCATATCGTATTCGTGGTAAGATACCCTACAAAACTTATATTGCTGTTTTTGTTTGCTTCAGTTCAAAGGCTATAAATCTGGAACTGGTATCAGATCTTTCAACAAACAACTTTCTTTTATGTCTCAAACGACTTGTTGCCCCCAAAAAAAAAATTTAGTAATTTTTTTAATGCTTGTAATTCTTTACTACATACATATATATTGTTACAAAATTTAAATGTAGAATAAAATTTAACAGACATAAAAATACAGCGGTGATTAGGCACAGTATAATCAGCCGTGTGTATGCAAAGTTGAGCACTCAAATTCAAACTTACGAAAACAGAACTTTCAAGAAAGTTCTAGAAACAGCAACGAGAATCTACTAGATTGTTCAAGAAATTTGTGTGACAAATCTTCAAGCAATTGTAAACAAAGACTAACGCCCTCGATTGGATTACGGCTAAAATTTACATAAAGTTGGTTAGTTGATTCACCACCCACATTTTAATTTTGCTACTAACATCCAAACGTCGCAACCATAACATAGCTAAATAACAACAAAGGCTTGCCTATTGTCATGGTAAGGATTTTGCTACCACGTTCGAGAATCGTAGCAGTCAAATGTTATATAAGCCGACACTGCCACGCACAAAGAAGTCGGTCTTGTCTAAGCTACAGCGTGGTGAACACCGTGCAAAGATCAGTTGTCATAAAGCTTTTGCAGTGTTAACTAAACAAATTACTTCGTGTATTTTATTAAACAGTGGTATTAAAGGAAATAGAACATCATTAAGTTCAAAATCAACTTTCGTTGTGTCTTTATTTTAGTTTTGACTATTTAAAAGAACTCAAACAAGTAAACGTTATCGAAAAGATCGAAACGTAACAATTGGTGTCAGAAGGGAAATTACAAAAGTAAAATAAAGGTTAATTAATTAAAATAAATTATTTAATTATAAGGACCATGAAGTTTGAAGAACTGAAAGTAGAACAACTCAAGAAGCAATTGTGTAAGTGGGACCTGCCGACAATAGGTAATAAGGCCGAGTTGCAGAAGCGACTGATAGAAGAGTTCAAGCGGCGTGAAATCGACATCAATACATACAAATTTGAGCGAATAGACGAAAAAGAGGAAATAGAGGTATGTACTTGCGTGACAACAAGCAGCCAGCCTGGATTTGAACATATTGTTGGCCGCTATGATGGACAAAATGGAAACAAACTTTAAAGCAGAAGTTCAAGAAAATTCTAGAGCCAACAAACAAAAACTTTATGCCAAAGTTCAAGAAAATTTTTAGAGCCAATGATTAGAAACTTCTAGCAGAAGTTAATAATGTTAAATCCGAGGTTCACGAAACATCCAAGGCTACAAATGAGAAACTTCAAGAAATTTCTGAAGTCATAAATAAAAGAATGGATGGCATTGTGAGTGAATTTGACGAAAAGCTCTCTATACTGGAGAAAAAAATGGCGGAGCTGGAATCAAAAATTAATAATTTGTTGTACCAAGGGGGACCAGTGCGGGTTGTTCCAGAAGTTTCTAGCAGAATAAAAACACCTTGCTTTGATGGCAGTGCGCCATCTAATGTCTTTAAGTTCCAGTTCGACACAGTGGCCAGCAAAAACGCATGGGGTAGTGAAGAAAAGGCCATATAGTTGATTTTGGTGTTGAAAGCCACAGCGGCAGAGTTATTTGAAACCGTACCAGTGAGCTGCAAGAACAGCTATGACGACATAATGGCGGCACTACAGCGCAAGTACGGCGGTAAACACAAGCGCGAGTTTTATCGAATGGAATTGCGAGGTAGACCGCAGAAGCCAAATAGGTCTCTACAGGATTTCGCAATGGAAATTGTGCGGCTTGTGCAGCTGACGTACCCAGGAGAAAATCATCCATTTTTGGATAACTTCAAAATGGAGGCGTTTGTAAACGGAATTCGTGATCCGAACCTCAAGCTCCTTTGGAGAAACTGTCGCATTTGCGCTGGCACAAGAAACCGCTAGAAATATTTCTAAAGCCCAAATATGCAAGGTACGTAATATGGAGGTGGTTACAGAAAACGATAATAGCCTAGTGACAAGCATTAAGGAGGCAGTGAAGCAAGCGTTAGCTGAACGGACAGAGATAAGTGCTAAAGCTGTCGTAAAAGCGGTAATTTCCAGCGCAACTGCAAGGCGCCTAGAAAACGAACAAGATCTGTCTCGCCGCAAGGGAACAAAAAGCGGGTGAGCCTATGAGCATCACAGGAGTCACCGTTAAACTAATGCTAGGAACACAACTGAGACGAACGTGGAATTTCGCCTAACGCGACGAATTCGTCGGTGAAAATTCGCTGTGTAAATTCGTCGTATGAAGGACAGTAACGATGAATAAAGTAACTGCTGTTATAATTGATAGGTATTGTGTACTGTTAAAGGAAATTATAAAAAAAACATTAATCAAATAATTTCCAATTTTTTGAAATAATAAATATCATGTTTTTCCCTATATGCTATATAATACAATGAAACAAATCACGATTGTATCGGATGTTTTTTATGTATAGACCTTTTTTTTTAAATAAAACAAATTAGAATGACAGGTGTTTCGCTATTATCATCAAGCAAACCACCGCCAGCCCCTTCAAAATCGTTATTCTCCGTTTGTGCGTGAAGTAATTAGATCCTTTTTATAATTAGGATCAATGTTCAAAAATGTTTTAAATATTCTATGTAATATTGTAGTATTATCCTAATTGTCATTCCGCATAGCTTTCAAAAAGTCAAACATCATTGGAACCGAAATGAGATAATTTTTACAGATAAATTCACGCATATCATCTTTCTTTATTCATGAATCGCAAATTTTACTTGGCGTTAGTAGACGAAAAATAATGTGCAATACCAAAATGAGCACACTTTCTTGATATTCTTGCATGGAGCCGCTTGGAGGTTCCGTACATAATATACTTATATGAAATGGGGTAGCTTTTTGAAGAAATGAAACTAAGCAAATAATTCTTTCATGTTTTCACCAGCAATTTTGATTAAAGTTTTATTTCGTTTGCTTGTTTTGTATAACAGCTGATAGTGTGGCCGTACTACAGAAAATAATTCATACTTAAAAATGAAACATTATTAAAAACCAATTTTTAAAGTTAATTATTTTATATATTTATTGTAAATGTAATGATAAAACAATTATTAAAGTAATAAGAAACTTTATTTACTAAAAAACTAAAAACGAAAATGGTCACATGGTACTGATTTGTTCGTCGTTCGCCGGCGTAAGAAATAGAAATAAATCTATTGCAAAGTTCGCCGTGTATGACGAATTTCGTTGTCGCCATGATTGTGTGTATTTTCATATACACAAATGTATTTTAATTTTGACGACGAATATTCGCGGCCAAAAATTCGTCGTTTGTCTCAGTTGTGTTCCTAGCATAAAACGATCTAGCACTATGGGCCAAGAGCCAGCTCCCACAATAGAGAGCCCCACAATCTCCATATCAGTGATGCAGTGGAAAAACAGCAACCTTACAGAAAGTGGATACATCAATGGTGAAAACCACATTTTACCATAGTGAAGGGAAAGTGTGAGCCATTGGGCAATGTATGACTGCGCACAGCTACCGGGGAGCCTGCCACTGTCTATGGTAAAATTTAAGTGAAGGTGACTATTGGCAATATCACAGCCAAACATGTATTTATTGTTGTCAATATTGTTGACGATGTTATCATGTAATCGAACCATCTTCTTATTAAAGAAGAAAGACGGCAGTACCAGATTCTGTGTCGACTACAGGAAGCTAAACGACGTCACTAAGACGGACAGCTACCCGCTACCGAGAATTGATGACACCATGGACAACCAGGCTGGAACAAAATGGTTTTCTACCTTAGACTTGCAGAGTAGCTATTGGCAAGTAGAAATTGCAGAGCACGACAAAGAGAAAACAGCTTTCAGTAGTGCAAGCGATGGCTTATGGCAGTTTAAAGTTATGCCATTTGGGCTCTGCAACGCTCCGGCCACATTTGAACGCCTGATGGCACATGTTTTAAAAGGACTTCACTGGAAGGCATGCTTGGTGTACCTCGATGACATAATTGTGATGGGGAAGACCCTTGACGAACATCTCAAAAATCTAGCTGAGGTGCTTCAGCGAATATCATCGGCTGGACTAAGACTTAGCGCAAAGAAATGCTCATTACTCCAGAAAGAGGTGAAATATTTGGGTCATCGCGTTACGGCAGACGGTATTTCAACGGATGAAAATAAAACACGAACAGTAAAGGACTGGCCTCGTCCAAAAAATCTTAATGAGCTCCGCAGCTTTCTGGGATTTCGCTCATACTACAGGCGCTTTGTACCGAATTTTGCCAGCGTAGCAGCAAGTTTGCACTGACTAAAAAGTCGCGATCATACCAATGGGGTGAACCGCAAGAGGAAACGTTCCAGATACTGAGAGGTTTGTTGTGTACAGCTCCGGTTTTGGTCTATCCAATCGCAGGAGAGAAATTTGTGATAGATAGCGATCCGAGCGGATATGGAATAGGAGACGCGCTTTCACAGGTGGTTAATGGAACAGAAAAAGTGATTGCCTATTACAGCCGAATACTTTCAAAGCCCGAAAGGAACTATTGTGTGACGCATCGGGAGTTTCTAGCAGTTTTGGAGTGCATAAAACATTACCACAAATATTTGTATGGGAAACACTTTATGCGAAAGACCGCCCATTCTGCACTCAGGTGGCTACTGCGATTCGAAAACCCTTAAGGGGAGCTAGCGAGCTGGATTGAGCGTCTTCAAACCTACAACTTTAGCATCGAACACAGAAGGGGTGTAAAACATAACAATGCGGATGCCCTGTCACGTAGGCCCTGCAACTTAGAGTGCCGATATTGTACCAAAGCCGAAGCAAAGGAATGCGTAGAGGGCTGGTCAGACGCTCAGAGGAATGATCCCACACTAGCAAAAATTATAGCTGCTAAACAGGAAGACAAAAGACCTTCCAAACGAGATATCAGCTGAAAGCCCGCTCGTGAAATCTTATTGGGCCCAGTGAAAAGCCTAAAGATGATAAATGGATGCTTAAATCGTACATGGGAAAGTGTGGACGGCAAAGCGGTTTATAATTTGCTAGTGGTGCCAGCATCCAAGATGAAAGAAGTAATGAGGGAGTTCCATAATGGCCCCACCTTAGTGTAAAAATATGTATGCATGTATATTAGAGATATATGTATATTATGTAAATATATATACATAAATGCCTTCTTTTATGAAAAGTTTGTCGGGCTAATTTCTTAGATATCAGTTCTCCTGATAGCTTAAACAAAAGACATTCCTTTAAAAAGTAATACATATCGATATATACAGTCGAACTTCCATAACTCGAACTTCTATTAGTTGATCGAATTCGATTGACGGTAGCGCTAAGAGGAAAAATAACTTACAATTCTCCTTCCGTTACTCGAACTTCCATAACACGAACGAAATGAGATGCGTATGATTTCTATAAATCGAAGTGATTTTCTTACATATTATTGAAATGCATTGTTTTGAAATAATTTTTTTTTATTCGAAGCCGAACGGGGAGTGATGACGACGGTTTGGAAACGACGGTGGAAATAACTTTTCTGTAGCCTTCCAGAAATTATGTAGAAAGTTCTGGAACATTGAATCTATATTTGCAAACTACAACTGATGAGCACTATTATGATGGCTACACACATTGGAACGTGTTTATGCACCAGGCCCGTTTCATTGTAGTAGTTGTGCTTATGGTTTCATTTCGTGTTGCATTCGAGGTTTCATAAATATCAAAATAATTTGATATTTTCTGGTTTCTTTCTGGTTTGTTGCATAGTGTGTAGTCATGTTTATTCGTTTTACTGATCTAGTTCATTGAAAACCAGCAAGGTGTGCATATGTTTGTTTTTTTGTCATCCACGAAAAAAATAAATGTGCTTTGTAATTTTGTGTTTTCATCATGTCTAATATTTTAAGAAAAGTCTTTTCGTCTATTCGCATATAATTTCTGAAATCTTTAAATACAGTAGTTTTGATTTAGCTGCCTTTTGTTTAAGAGCAGTTTTGACTTGACTGCATAACATTAATAATTTCTGTCACTATTTAAAATGTCATACTTTAAAATTCAATACAAATTCTTTTTCAAGTTCCTTTTTGTACCTGCACATTTAAGACAAATGCCCAACATTTTCGGCATTTTAAAGTTATTTTCATAAAAAAAAACAAAGTTCGCATTTTAAAGTTATTTTCATACATAAAAAAACAAAGTTAGCTACGTTTTGACTTCACTGCCCAAAAATATATATTTCCTGCTATCATTCTTCCTGAACGTTATTTAAGTACAATTTGTATACCTGCACATACTCGTATACCGTTTTTTGACAGTTTTTTTTATTTTTATATAACAAATCAAAGTTAGCTACATATATTAATAATATATGGTGGCCACTTTTTCACGTAAACATTACAAAAAAGCTTCAGATTATCCAGAACAAAAATTTAAAAATAATTCATAATCTTCCCGCTAGATTCCCCACTGACTTACTGCACAATAGATTTAAACATAAAAAGTTAAACGCGTTTGCCAATGATCTGACGCTGTCATTTAATGAAAAATGCAGATTGTCTAATTTTGAAACAATAAGAAATTTACTAAACAGTCGCTGAGATTCTTTTGTTAAAAAGAATCTTACTAGCGATTGTTTTCCCATATTTCATTATAATATTTTCAAAGTTTATAGGAGGTTTTTGTGACAAATTTTCCTCAAGACAGTATTATTAATAGTTTCCTTATTCAATTATAAGATTTAATTGTTGTAGTACGTAAGTAAAATCTCATAACATTGTACCTTATTTAGTTTTAATGTTATTAATAATAATGTTGTTAATATTTTTTCTTCTTTTGTCAAAGTTTGTGTTAATCCCAACCGTTTGACACATACTTTCTGCCCTTCAGTTTTAAAAACCTTTTCAACTAGACTTGTATTTGGAAACCTCTTGTTTGAAAGTTTTTCTTTATAGAATCTACCTTTAATGGGATTTTCATGGTAATATTCTAATATATAGTTTGATTTATGCGGGTTAAGCTGCATCAACAAATCATGTTTATAAACTTTTTTTAAGGATTTCTGCTTAATAATTTTTTTATAGTTTTCTATTTGAAATTTGGAATAGTTGTCTTTTTTTATATGGTCTTCAAATAGTTTGAAATCATAGAACCATAATGTCAGTGAAACTTATTTGGAATTTAGGCGCGCGCTGAGTTTTCAGATAATACTTTTTTTAATTTCCCTTTTAAAGTTGCTACTGAAAATCATGAATATCTGTCAACCCTATTAAAAATTATGTAGAGACTTTCAGTATTTTGGATTCAATTTTGGCAATAGCCGCCGGACATTATTGTTAACCGGTACGAGTAAGTCTTAAATGAAAAAGCTTGGCCAATGCAATTTTTGCAAACTTACATTATTAATGTAAGAAGGTGAGAAATTTGGCAGCAAAAATAAAGCACATAATATTAAGCTAATAATAATATTAAATGCTTAGGCGATCTTAAAATTTATATTTTAACTAAACACATGGAATTATTCTTATTAATTTGATTTTAGTTTTAAATAACTTGACTTCTCCTTCCTGAACTTAAAAAATAAATTTTCATTGATATTGCATATATAAATATATTAGTTTTTGTGAAAAAGAGTTATTTGAATGGAAAAACTTTATGCAGAAAATATATATTCTCCAGGATTCGCGGGAATATATATAGTTTTTTTAAAATCTTGTTTCCCGTGGAGTGGATAAGGGAAAACATATTCATTGAGAAATTATTTGTGACAGGGGTGATTAATAAAGTTGTAGTTTTGTAAATATGAGTATTAATAAACTTTTTTCTTTTTTATTTACAGCCGGTTATGAGACAATTTAAAAAAATAGAGACAAGGAAATCTCTAAACAGAAGTAGTGTAAAGATTGGATTGGAAATTCACGCAGAGTCTCCAATTATTTTGTTACCAGTATCATACAAAAGCAACCTCTTGTTAATCGCTGATCTTGGAAAATTAAGGCTTATAAATAGTTTTCATTACGCTGAAGATTTGAGTTCGCTAAATGAGAAGCGCACTAACTTAATTCCTTACAATGAAATTGTTGATGTAATGAAAATAGATCTCGTCAATATTAATTTTCTAACCGGTGAACGTGAAAACAACAATCAGAGAAGTTCTAATATGAAAAGAAATTTTAATATTATTCATATTGGTAATTCCAGTATTGTAAATTTGGGTAATGTCATATTCAAAGAGAAGTGCCGTTTGAAGTTACAGGTTATAAGGAACACTGAATCAGATATAAGTCATAATATTCCTGATGTAATAGTAGAAGGAACACTCTCGGAACTTAATGGCGTTATTAATTTGCAACAGTACAAATTACTCCGGGGTTTTTTCAATTACAACTTAGGAGAAACTATAGATGATGTTTACTACAACTTTCACGTTAACCTGAGTGAATCTATTGAACAACTTTGCTCTATGACGAAAGTTAATATAACACAAAATAACCAATGTACTTGGAATACCTTATCACTGAATTTTCTTTTAGAAAATGTGATCATAACTTTGGCAGAAGCAGTTGAGCACAGCTCTCATAACTTGAGTTCTGCATTTGCTTGCGTGAAATTTATTAAATCAACTTTAGAAATTGACTCATTCAGTGACGGCTCACAAGACATTGATTTAATATCTAGTGAAATTCTTGTTATGGATGCTAGAGAACATTACCCAGGCTCCACTTCAAATAATGTTTTTAAATACATCTTAAAGCCAAAAGTTCAAAGTTCTTTTAAAAGCTCAGTTCAAGCTGAAATTCACAGCCGTAAACGAAACGATACATCCAAATACGTAATTCTATTAAATAATATGAGAATAATGGCCATACTGGATTACTTGGAAAAACTTAATAACTTTTTAAAAGAAGATTTCTATATGCCTTTAGAAATACATAAAAATGCGAGTCGTGAGAAAATGGCAAATAGTTCAACTCCACAAGATAGGTTTAAGCCATATATACCTTTGGACAACCACTCTAAGTATGAATTTGTGTTGAATATCACTAACTCTGAAATCGTATTTGTGGAAAACAATGATCAAATTGATACAAACGCTATAATATTAAAAAGCACAACCGTTTATTCATACAAACCAAATAATACTATTGCTCCTATTTCAATAGACATTAATCACCTCGAAATATTCTCTTGTATTTTGGGATCTGAAAATGAAAGTTCTCAATCAATTATTGATCCATTTACGCTTAATATGGAACTTCGTAATAATTGCTTTCAAGTCCAGATTCAGAATAAAATTTTTTTGCGAATATCTTATCACGATGCAATGCTATTTTCTCGAATAATGCAATCCATACCAAAACAGACAAATGAGCATGTGTTAAAAAATTGCGTTTATAGAAACGACTTTGAAAAAATTGCGCCTTTAATAGCGATGGGGTTTAAACATTCTGAATGCTGGCTTGCAATGGAGCTTAACGGATTTAATATTAATGAAGCAGCTATTTGGCTATCGCAGCAAAAATGTAAGAACTCGAGTAACGTTCTGGAAGTCAAGAGCATTTTGTTGAACGCCAACTCTACATCAGTGTGCATAATTGACGATTGCTTAGATGCAGATGTACCGCTATTGGAGGTTTCACTTTCAAATCTAACGTATACTCAAAAAATACAAACAAAAGAAGAGAAAGATATTTGTTTTTATGAGGGTGAAATTGATGCAGTAATAGCTAGTGATTATTACAATCGTCGCCTGAGTGGTTGGGAACCTATAACAGAACCTTGGAATTGTGTTACACTTTGGAAGTACACGAAGTGTGTATCAGCTAAAACAAAATGCTTGTCAATACATGCCAGTAGCAAGCAAGTTTTAAAACTCAACATTACATCTACGCTTTTGGAATTATGTGATTTGGTGCATAAAAACTGGACAGAAGATTATTTAAAACGATTTTCGCATAAAAATGATATTCTTTGCTTAAATACAAATATTCGAAGAAGACTTCCATTCGTTCCTTTTGCTTTAAAAAACCTCACTGGTGAACCACTTATATTCAAAATATTCGTTTCGCAAGCTGGTGGTATAACACGTACAGAAGTAACGCAACAAGATCTTATGAGCAACTGGATATCTGCTCAACATAATGAAATAGTTCCGTTCGACTTCGGTTCTCAAAGTAAACTACGACACCTGGATTCCCACAAATTAAACATGCATCAAATACTTGTTCAAATCCATGGTTGGACATTAATTGGGCCTATTTCTATAGATAAAGTTGGAACATTTTTTCGTTATGCTACCGAAGATATGCAATACAATAAAAAAAATCGTATAGTTTTCGAAATTTCCTTAATGGGTTCGGCACAAAAGTTAATTATAGTTCGCTCAGCTTTAAAGACTGTTAATAAAACTGTAAATACCTTTTCCTTGCGCTTAAAGTTGAAAAACGAAAAGGAATCGATGACTATTATAATAAATCCATTCGAAAAGTTAACAATACCATTGCGCTTTGTAGACTCTTCTATTTATTTGAAACCACACTCTTTAGAAAAATCCAACGTTCTAGATGATAATGGTTTCTGTACACGACCGATTCAATGGACAAACTGTGTTGCAATTGATTGTTATCAGGATATTCATTCGTGTTTTACATCAAACGAAATACCATTTCATGTCTTGGCAGAAATTAAAAAAGATAAGTATCCAGTGAGGGAAATTATGTCTATGCCAGGTCACACAATAACAATTATACCTCCGCTTAAGTTAAAAAATTTATTGTGCTGTGATTTGCTCTTCAAAATTACTGGCCATGTTAAGGGTAGATTAAATGCTTCGGAAGAAGTAGAAATTTACTCAATTGACATTAATGAATCATTTTGTCTCAGCATTACTTTAGACAATTACAAGCTATCTGGGCGGCTTAAAATCCCAATGGGACATACTGGAATAGTAGAGCCAAAGTTAAAGTTGGTTGATGTTCTCAATAGAGAACTATTTTTGCGCATTTCAATACAAGCGTTTCAAGGTAAAGGTATGGAAATATTAATCGGAGCACCCATTTGGCTCATAAACAAAACTGGACTTCCACTCATCTTTAAACAGGAGGGTACAAATCTTATAGCATCTGGACAGTTTGAAGAGCACGAATATGCCCGAGAAGTATCTCCTCTTATGTTTTCCTTTTCTGATCAGGAAGGGTCCCCATTAATAGAATTTCGCTTGGGAAAAAGTTTTGGAGTTAACAATAAGGTTAGTATCTTGAAGTAAAAATAAAATAATATAATATAGTAATAATAATATAATGTAAGTAATAAATTGGCGTTAATATTTTATTTGAAATTTGCTGCATTTAGGAATCCAAAATTTACACAAATTTTGCTTTTGTCGATAATGTATTTATATGATGCACTATCGTCGATGTAAAAGCAAAGCAAATGTGTGAAAAAAGTAAACAAACCAGTAAAAATATTTGAAGTTATTCTTTAGGAATGACGTTTATGAAAGCTTCCAAAAAAATTAATAAGTGCATTTTTTCACATCTTGGGACAATTAGCTAAACAAATTAGCATGAACAAATTTACTCTACTTCTATAAAACTTTTTATTCAGCTTTATTTGTTGCAAATACTTACAGCTGCGCTAAAAAATCTATATTTTGTTTAGAAATTTATAAATAATTTTTTCTTAAAAAAATAAACTAATTTAATTAAATTTATTTGAAAACAGAGGTTTCCATTAACTTTACCATATGAAGACTCATGCTGCGAATTTTTGACATCTTTATATGCATTATCAGACTAAAATAATATTAAATAACGCAATAAAATAAATTTGTTCGAAGTATTCTAAATATTGCTTCCGTTTCGGTGAAAATAAATACAAAAGATAACTTTTTTCAATGACAAAGTCATATAAAAATCATTAAAAAATAATCCGAATCCAAAATTCTGCATTTTCATGACTTTTTTGGAAAATCTTTTTTCCTGGGATATTAAAGTAATATTATTCGCTAACTAGAGCTTTTTATAGACGGCCTTCGGCCGGCCTTAAGAATTTTCTCCACACAGTAGGTTAATATGATCCGACCAAGTACGGCTGCGATAAAAAATTATACCCAACTTTTTAGCATTGTCAACTACTTCAATTCGCATGCCATTGAGATTCAAGCTTACGTCATCAATCACTTCACTGCTGTTTGCACCGATAATTAGAAATTTCGACTTGACTGGGTTGAGGCATAAGCCATTGGCTGAATCCCACTGATAAATCCTGTCCAGTTCAAGGTTAAGTTTATCAACTACAGTGCTAATTGATGTTCTGATACAGCTCATATAAAGTTGTACGTCGTCAGCGTACATTTGTATTTGCAAGTGTAAATCAGTAGCATACAACGAGTACTAAAGTGAACCAAAGAATAGAACCCTGGGGAGCACCTCTCAATGAAATCAAAGGTGTAGAAACAGTGCCCTTTTTGTCAACTATCTGTAATCTATCTGTAAGGTATGAAGCAATTAGTTTTGTTGCAGTTTCTGAAAAATTAAACATTTTCGAAATTTTTATAATCAGCATTTGGTGTTCAACAATAGCGAAGGCCTTGGAGTAATCCAGTAATATAAAATGTTACTCTGTTATTATCCAAACAACCAAGGATGTTTTAAACTACTGTAGTTAATTAATTCAGTTAATGCTCTATTGCCTAAATCCAGATTGACGGTCATTTAGAAGATTGTTATCAAAAACATGTTTGAAAATCTGTGTAGGCAGGAGCAATTTTTTTTTATTGGAGCTGTGTCACGAAACTGACTTGTTACGAAAAACGGGAATATTTTTTTCGCTGTAGTGCGAGCGTAAAACAGTTTTGAGGGGCAAACGGAAAAATAGCTGAATTATTTGCTTTCAAAGAAAAATTTTTCTAATGTGAACAAAGTGTGACCACGCACTTAGTGCCAAATATTTTCCCCTTTTTTGTTAAATAATTATTAGTTTTTGCAAAGTTTTTGTAAGAAAAGACACTATGAAATAACAATAAACTGTAATAATACAATTTTTATTTTTCAATAACATTTTTACTAAGAGAGTAGATATTATTTATTAAACAATATTCTTAATGCCACAAATGATCCACTAGATATCGCAGTGCCAGGCTTTGAAAGTCAGGTGGAAATGTTATGGCATTTGTTGTTGGATCGGCTGGCATCTTTCCATCCCCTAAGTCTAGTAATTGCTTGGAAAATTGCGAATCTATGCATCTTTTTCAACTGAAAACACATATTGGTACTTAATTTCAATACGTGAATAAATCGCTAAAGAAATGAAGATTTAAAAGGCATGTATTTAGCTCATCAGCCGGTGCACAGTGGTCCCAATTAGAAAAAATATGTATGGAAGAATCATAGAAGAGGACCTAAGCTTTATATAATTTAAAGCACACTGTTAAAACATACGGTGGGCTACAGGATGTAAAAGTTGACTACCTCAGGCATGTAAAAACTTTGTGGGGTTGGCTTTACAAATATTATTTGATTTTAACAAATTTATGCTTTTTGATGAACTTTGTAATCAGAGTAGGAAAATAAACAAAACGAAACGTTTGCTTTCGTTTTGTTTTGCTATTTCCAATGAGTAAAACAAACGATTGTCCATTTAGTTTTGTACTTTTTTTTTTGTGAGCACTAAATGTACACTAATTTAAACGTACGCAGCTAGAAAAGAAAATAATGGGAGCAAAATTAAAAAGTTTCAAGAAGAAATGTTTGCAAACGCTTGCTGTTTGATTTGTTCATTATACAATGACGAACGCAATGAAACACTCTAAAAAATACGTTTGAGCATTTGTTTTGTTCTCAATTGTACGATTGTAATAGGATATTAAAGCAAGCAGATAAGTGAAAAGCCAATAGTTTTGTTTGCGCTCTTTGTCATTTAAAAGGTATTTGTTTTGGTTTTGCTCATGTACAAAACGATTGTAAAAATTTTAAAAGTTTGTGTTTTCGTAGGAAACGTTTGCGAAAAGTTTTGTTTGTTTTCCCACTCTGTTTTTATAAAGAAAATATATTTTATTTAACAAAAATTTCTTTAATATTTTCAAAGATATTTGGCTTTAAATTTGTAAATAATGATTTTCTTGACTTTGCCTGCAATTTTGTTAATATCTCCGGTAATAGCAAAGGCAAAATTAAAAAGAAAATATATGATTATCAATACAATCTTTGATAATACATGATCTCAATTCATGTAGTCGTGAAAAAATCCAAGTCAATTTTTTTAAATGATAGTGAAAAATTACTATATTTTTACGTTTTTCACAAAATTTTTTCCAAACCAAAATTTTTTTAAATATATCTAAAAGATTAGACTTCAAAAAAGACTGCAGTATAAATTTTAAGCCGATTAAAGCATGCACGCTATATCCAGCATTGGACGAATGTGGAGCATTTTTTAAAGAAATTCTAAATTAATCGCTTAAGAAAAAATAACGCCCATAGGGTTTTAAAATTTTTTCTTATAAATTACATTAGATATATTTAATACAATGAATCTGGCTTTTTATTATTATCCGCCCGGTCAAAAATGTGGCGAGGACAGAAGATTTACTAAAAATAGTAAATTTTTCAGAAGCATTTAAATACCTTCATGAAAATTGTACTCAATTTTATTTTTTAATTTTTATTTCTTCCGTTTTTATTAAAAAACATAGCAATCCTCTTATATTAAAAAAATTCCAACGATATATTAAATGGACATTTTTTTATGAATTTTTGAATCCAAAAAAATATGTTAAGGAAATACGAATGTCTGTTTTTTTAGGTTTTTCAATCAAATGCTTAATGTGTTTTTAAAAATGATCTAAATTCATACAAAATATAAAAATACAGTTACCATTGGTATATAACACTCTTATATTTATGATTTAAAATACTAAATAAAACGGTCACAAAACAGCTAAAGTGTACTATTTGCAAGTGTTTTTACTACACATACACAGAGAATTCTGTACATAGTACATTTTTTAACTTATTTCTTCTTGTTAAAAAAAAATAAACTTTAAAATCTTTTTTGCTAAAAACTTTTATTTTGAATGTAAAGTACAAAAACAGACTTTTTTGTTTGGTATAATATATTTGTTCAATTCGCAAGCTCAGTCGTATGGCTTATCGCTTAACCCTACGGTCCATAACCGGGTACCCGGGTACTTTTTTGAACTTTAAAGTGCTGCTGTTCCTTTATTATTGAAGATATCAACATGAAACTCCGGATCATCAGAGATTTCGGCTAAACTTAGAGACTAGAAAAAAGTTTATCAAATTTGGTTAAATATATTAACTAAAAAATGAGTTTAATGTTTTTGCATACAGGGGTCCATGACCAGGGTACCGGGGTACCTTAGTGCAAATTACCTTATATTTCAAAGAAAAAACGTTTGTTTTATTTTTATTTTGTTTATTGATGTGTAAAAAATGAACTGTAATTGTTTTTTAGTTAAATTATTTATATTTTATTCATTTTAACTCATTTCTAATATTTGATGTCTTATGTTGAGTCATTGTTGAAACATGGAAAATATTTTGATATTGTTTGAGTATGTTGATCGCAAACTGGTTTCTCGCAAACGTTGCAGACTTTTCTCGTCTTTCTTCTCCTTTTGTCTGACAAGGAAGAGCACAAATAGCAGCATCCTGTTATTGGCTTCCTGCCATCAGTAGAAGCAGCCGTAGAAGTAGATTGTTGCTCGGTATAGGTTACCGTCTCCACTGGTCTTCCCAAAAAGCTCTCAATTGCTGATTTGGTGGAAAAATGGCGCGTTACTTGGCGATTGGCTACTCTTTCTTCTATTATTGGCGCACACAAATCTCTAACAAGATTTTGCAAAAAGCGTTTTCTCCGTGTTGTTTGATATGGAACAGTTCTGTTATTATCACAAAATATAGTGTATGCCGCGAAAGCACTAACATCGAGCATATTGTATAAAAACGGCAAAGGCCACCTTTTTGTGTGTCTCTGTGTGGTATATTCCCGAAGCGTCTGGTCCATAACATCCACGCCACCTTTCGTTTTGTTATAAAAATTGATGATTTCTGGTTTGCCGTTTTCTTCTACAGTTGCATCATCATGCAGAGTCGACAACAATATTACGGAATTTGTTTTCCTCTGTTTGTATGAAACCATAGTCACCTTCTCGTGGAAACCAAATTTGCTTGTCCCAACGGTCCAACTCTTATCGTCTTTCATTTCTGTTGGTATATAGGCTTTGTTTCACCGCAGTGTTCCAACAATGCTAAGTTTGACGGATATCAGCTGCTTTGCCAGTGGCAGCGTCGTAAAAAAATTATCCATGGTGATATTACGTCCGCTATTGTGGTATGGCCCAACCAAATCTCTGACTACTCTTTCGCCTACACCGATTTCGCGACCACTGTCTTGTTTGCCACTATATATTTGGCCATGAAGAGGATATGAATTTTTAGCATCGCATATCCACCATACCTTAATCCCGTATTTCGCAGGCTTCGATGGAATATACTGGGTAAATTTTGTTCTGCCGCGGTACGGATACAATTGTTCGTCGATTGTTAAATTTTCTGTAGGCACATAATATTTTGCGAGATTTGCGTTCAACATTATAAATATCTCGTATTGGAGCAGCTTTGTCTGTGCGCTGCCTCTCGTTTCTTGGTTGAAAATGCCCATAGAAACCAATTTTGTCTTACAAACATGAAATTTGTACAGTTGAGATGTAAAAACTAAGCGTTTCTAATAATCTGTGCATATATATAATATTTTATTTGAGTATAAACGAAAAAACTTCACTAGGGTACCCGGGTACCCTGGTTATGGACTCCCGTTTGTCCAGGTGGTTATGGACCGTAGGGTTAAAAAAAGACCATATTTGTTTATGTGCTTGTGAGCAGCCAAATTTGTTGAATCGTAATTTTTTCGTATTTTAATAGGGTAGACAGACGACAGCGTTAATTTGCATTAGTAGCCTTAATTCAAATTAACTTGTGCATTAGCTCCTTCCAAATGAGTATTTATTTAACGTCAATGCACGAAAGCAAATTGAATTTATACTGAATTTAGCTTATTTCAATTTGGCAATACCGTCCACAATCAGTCAGTTGTTGGAAAAATTTTAAAATTCAAAAAAATTTTACATTTATTTTGAAATTAAAATGAATACAAAGTCAGCAAAAATAATTTTAGCTTTCTTTAAAACGAATGAATAGTGATTTTGCACCAACAGCATAGCTGCTAATCGTACTTTCCACCTTCTATCCATTTGATCGCGATGTAAATTCCAAAAAAAATTTTTTAATTACTAAATTTAAAAACTATCGTCTGTCAGGGTAAAATTTAAATTCACATTAATAAGTTTTTAATGCAAATTAACTCTGCCGTCTGTCTACCCTATAAATATCAATTCAATGTAGTCTGAGAAATTATGAACTTATACGTATAATTTTTGCAATATAAATAAAATATAAATAAAAAATAAAAATAAACATAAATGATGTTGCCCAGCTATTGCAAAACTTACCAAGTACAAAATCGAGATAAATTTAGATATAAACAAATTCACTACAGCATGACTACAAATTTCTCTGGCTTTTTAAAAAATTTGCAACTTTTGGCGGAATTTCGCGTTTTATGCAATGTGGGTGATTTATCTATTTTTTATTGTTTCATCGGCTTTTAGATGATATTAAACATTTTATTTTTTTTAATGATTGGAAGTTGTTTCGTTATTTTTGTATTTTTTTGCGAGTTTTTCGCATTCCTTGCACTTCTGTTTTGTTTTAGAAGATTTTACGACTTCTAAATTTTGCAACTTTTGGCGGAATTTCGCTTTTTTTTGCAATGTGGGCGACTTTTAACAAAAATTTCCGCATAATTATGCTGATTCAACATATCGTCCAAACTTAGCTTTACAAATATGTAGAATTTTTCCATACCTGCCCTCAATACAGCCATTTATAAAACATACAAAATTCAAACGTATAATTGTAACACACTTTTGTATGAAAATTACCAATAACAAAAATACAATATTGCACAATTAGACGATTACACAACACATACGAGGTTAATACGAGCTTGTATAAGAATTATTTAAAAGTATTATAAGTAATACTATAGATTTTCTTCAAAATAATCGGATATGTGAAAAGTTAATAAATTTTTAATTTCTGCGGATTCAGAATCTTCTTCAATTTCAAGACTTATTTTGGGTAACCGTTTTGTTCTTATAGAACAAATGACTGGATCTGATGATGTTAATAAATATTCCATTAGGTCCATATTTTGTTCTATTTTGTTAAAATCAAATGAGAGTTGTAAAAGCTATGAAGCTAACAAAGTTTTTAATGCCCGAGGTAGTCAACTTTGACACTCTGTAGCCCACCGTATGTTTTAACAGGGCGATTCAAATTAGAATATTCTTTAAGTTTAGGTCCTCTTCTATAATTCGTACATACACTGTTTTGTAATCGGATCGCAAGTTTCAAAGATAAATATTTATTACCCTTTTTTCTAATTGGCCCCACTGTGCGGTGTTGAGCTTGGAATAACAGGAATTGCATGTCGAAAGCCACCATGTAATAGAATTAGTGTACCTCCCTCAAAATAAGATCGAATTACTTCTGAAATCCTGTTAGGAACGTTTTAGAACCTCCAAAGATTCTTTATGTGCCATAGTACATTCATCCCATGGAACATTTCATGGAATAATTTTTTTTAATATCTTCATTTATTTGACTTTTTAATTGTAATTTAATTTCTACCCTCCTATACCGCTAATATTTTGCTGAAATTTGCACGCTATTCTAAGAATAACACATATAATTGGGAAAGCTTCACTCTTTTATTTGTATAAATATAAGGAAATTAATAATTACATCCTATGGGGGTACCCGTTTCCACCATTTTAAACCGCCAATATTTCCCTAAGAATCGCACGTTATTTCAAGAACAATAGAATAGAAAGCCTCACTCTTATATTTGTACAGATATGAGAAAATTATTAATTACCTGCTATTGGTGGTACCCGTTTCCCCCATCCTCTACCATCAATATTTTGATGGAAATCGCGCGTTAATTGAAGAATAACACACGTCGAATTTAGAAATCTTCATTCTGATAGTTGTACAGATATGAAAAAATTAATAGTTACCATCTATGGGGGGTACTCGTTTCTCGTCTTCGATACCTTCGAGATTTTTCGGGAAGTTTTACTTTTAAGAACCGCTCACAGTAAATTTGGAGAGTCTCACTATTTTACTTATACAGATATACGGAAATTAAAAATTGCCATGTATAAAAAAAATTGTCTATAAAAATAGCCTATTTGAATTTCCTTGTCATCGGTAAGGCAGTTCTGAAATTACAAAACTATCGGTCGTACCGTTTGACGTCCTATAAGGAACATACAAACACAGATTCATTTTTATATATAGATAAAGATAAAAATAAATATCTAACTATTTGAATTAAAAAATTTCCCATAAAGAACTAAATTATTTTCTATTCCATTCTAGAACGTAAGTAGAAATTGTATTCGTTTTTAATTTGTTTTAACAAAGCAATCAAAATTCATGGCATATCACGTCCTCCATTTATATAAGTTTTATTGACACAATATTTACTTAAACATTTTTGTAAAAAAAAAGCTGCCATTGCGATTTTTTCGAGTTTTTAGCATTCCTTACAGTTGTAGCCGTTTCGTGGTAGAACGTTCGGGTTCGACTACGGAATTCGGCAAAAAATGGTGTACGGTAAATGTTCGGTGTTCAGCGAAATTTTTACAGAACTTTACCGAATACCAAACTTTTTTATGAAACTACATTTTTATTATCATGCAAGGCCAATTCATAACAAGTAGACTCGCCTCAATTCGCTTTTAAAAGTACCCACTTTCGATTTCAAAAAATGTACTGAAAAATACGTCAGCAAAGCATTTCTCATCCGAACTCAATCCGAAATAGATGGAACAGTCAGTGACTATTTAATCATGGTTAGATTACTAGAACAAAAAGGAAGCTTTGTGGTTGTATGCCACAATATGGTATATGGTAGAATGAAATTTCTTTCTGCAAGAGAATGGAAAACAATGAAATCATAAATTTATTGGAATGCTTTTATGAAGCTACACTAGATATCTCGGGAGATGCACCAACAATTTGCATAGTTCCATGCTTATGTTGAAGCTAGATTAAAACGAATCGGAGATTGAATTGAATTAGTTATTAATAGAACGTTTAGTTAAGAAATTCCGATTCATAGAAGAAGAAAGCCTTTTGAGTGTTGCTAAGTTTCGATTCAATTCCAAATACCTTACAAATGAACAGATTAAAAAATCTAAAATGGAAATAAATAAGTTTTTACAAGACAGTGCGATTATTGAAACGTGCAAGCTGGTAAAAGATATCACAAATGATAAACCAAGGAGAAATAGACACTCGACAATAAAAAGACCGAAGAACAAGCGAAAATGTTGTTGAGAAAGAAATCAAGATGTATTTGACTGAACCTTTAAATCCTCGAAATACAGATATATTTGAATATTGGAACTCTAGTCTATTTATCAATCTTAAGACTGTGACAAAGTACCTTCAGCAACAGCAACCATCGTTGCTGGTGAGCAGTTATTTAGTGCTGCTGGACAACTTTATTCAAACCGAAGAAATAATCTACAGAAAAGTTGCATTTTTGCCATTGTAATATTAAAATCTTTTGGGTACTAATATATATGTATACTGCCTATATTGAACTCTCGTACTATATTGAAAAACCAATTAGTAATTATTTTTTTATTAAAATCCTTTTGCTATTTTAAAGTTCGCTTCATCTTTTAATTTTGCATCTTTACGAAAGTGTAAATTTCATAAATTCCTGAAATTTTAGCTCGGCCGAACTTTGCAAAATTGACCGAAGTTCGGGTTCGGCCTGAAAAAGTGCGTTCGTTCGGACACTAGTAATCTATTTTACTGTTGAACTCTGATATTCGCAATATGTGTGCAATTTTCTGCGATAAAGGCGAATTTTTTACAGATTTAAACATTTTAAACCGTTTTTGAGACACCTTTAGCAATTTTTGGGAACGGTTTAATTTTTTTTGCAGTTTTAGCTAATTTTAATTGTTTTGATTCTTTTTTTATGATTTCGCACTATTTATAAAAAGTAAGAAAATAAATACAATTGATTGATTATTGAGTTCTTGTTGTTCATATTGTTTAAACTTTTCATTTGTTTGAATGATGGTTTAATATAATATCCCAGTTGTTCTAAGAAATTTTTGGAAATAGTTCCCTGATGATTTGCATTAGCAACAGTGAAATGCACATAAGAACTAACTATACCCATCAATAATCAATTTCAATCTGTTTTTAATAAAAACTATTAATATTTTACTACACATATATGTATGTATGTAAAATAGTGCGATTAAATATTTAAAATACTAAAATTTTTAGCAATTTCAATAAAAAGCACCAGATCCAAATTTTCGTTTTTCGCGATTTTTCGCGATCTATGTTTTTGTTTTGCCTTAAAACTCTCGAAAAGCTAAAGTAGACATTTCTCCTTCTTTACGACTTCATCATCTTTATCTTCAGACAGCAGATGAAATCTGTTGCTGTGTTCGGCCCCCGTCATTTATTTTGGACATCTTGTAGAACTGTGAACGTCGATAAGCAAAGACAAATTATTTCGTGTTTGTATTCTTAACGTACTATAAAGTAAAATAAATGGTTTAAGCAAAATCGTAAGTTTGATTAGTCTGACAATATCTTATTTTGAAAATAATTGACCTTCGAGCATCATCATCTGGAACCGAAGTATTGACTGTTTAAAATTGCGTGTAAATTCAATTCATGATTTTATTTCTAATAAACTTGTTATATCGGGCTTACAACATGAAAAGCGATTCTTAAGTAATAAAATTAAATAAAAATTATATCGCTCTTTCCTGAATTATGCGTGTCGTATCTTCCTTACATTCATACAAGCTTCTAGTTTTACTCTTGAAATTCCATGAAATTTTTCATTTCTGAATGTATGTCTGTATGTAATGTATGTATGCACGTAAAGAACAATCTCTGCAGGAGAGCAATTTTTAACTTTCAAATGGATTTTTAGAAATTTAAAATGCTGATTGGCCTATAGCTGGTCTTTATGAATTGGTATGGCTTTTGCTGTTTTGAAAGTACACATAACTAATATATTCAACTTGAAATATACTAAATTCCATATGAGATTATAAGTTGAAAAAATTATAAAAAGTAATGCTTTACGCTATAACTTCCTGAAAAATTGTGCGAAATAATTGGAACTTTGCCAAGGGTTACTTCTGAATGTGGAGATTACAAAGGAAGTATTAACTCAAATTTATCTTATGTCGACTGAAGCACTTACTTTTCCTCTTGCTACATATATTTTAAGTGGGATCTTACTTGCAATTCATTCATTTTTTTAACTTTTACTGTTACGCGAATTTTTTTTATGTTTTATTAAATCAATAAAAATTATGAATTTTAATATTATTTTATTTTTGGCGATATTTTCGTAGATAATTATGCATATATATTTATGTATATTTGCAATTTTAAGCGTTTAAAGTTAATTTTTCTTTGCATGAAAACTAGACCAATTATTACTATGTACTTATCTCAAGCATATTATCATTGACGTTAAATGTATTTTTATTTCAGTGGTGTAAGAGTTTTGGAATTCACAAAGAAACGAATTCCCGTGAGCTAATGTCAGAACAATCAAACGCTACTTATGTAATTGGTGTAAATGTGCAAAGAGGGACTAATTTGTACAGTTGTACGACATTTATAACCCTCACACCTCTTTTTCAACTCTATAATAGAAGCAAATATAGGCTGGAATTTGTTCAAAAGTGCGATATCGAAGCAATGGTACGTATAAACAAAATGTCTAATTTTAATAATACAAAATTTCCTACTTATTTCGCTGTAATTGGCGATATAATAAATATGTTATACATATAAATTAAACTTAGTTCAGACCAGTCAAATATTTAACGAAATAAGCATAATCACTGTTTTTGGCAAATGTTTACTGAAATTTACATGAGTTAAATTAAGTAAAATAATTCAAAAAGTTTTATTTTGAAAAAAGATATCGAGACCTGTCTCGAATAATAAATTTAATAATTACTTAAGTAAAATAATATAATACAGAAAACTTTATTTATTTTATAGATTTTTTCAATTCTTTTTATTTTTAATTCAATTTCAAATTTCTTTAATTTTCTTTTATATTTATACGAATAAAACTTCACCAATAATTTATATTTTAATTCTATAAATGATGGCGTCTGAATCGTTGTTCTTTGTGTGCAAGAGCCGAAGTAATAATAATTATTTCAATGTCACAAGAGTTATCATTAGTTGAAAAAAATGTGTGTACTCAAAACATGTGTTACAACTGCGTTGCCAATGATACATCAACTACACTGACAAAATTATTAGATAAAAATATATGTTTGATATAAATATCAGTACCAGTCAGATTCGATTCGATGACAAATTCAAGCTTCTTCAAATGGTACATTTGACGTAACACCGACCCATTGCAAGGATGTAATACCGATTCAGGCTGCAAATCGTTAATGGGGATGCGGAGCTAGTTCATAAAGTGGCCTTTTATATAAACCGTTCTTTGTTTTTACTACTGCCACTCGTACTTTGTCATCGTTTCCGATTTCTACGTCTTCGACTTTCCCTATTATCCACTTCTGAGGAGGAAAATTGTCTTCGTGGATGATAACTACGTCTCCGATTTTGAGATTGTCGCTGGTTGTTGTCCATTTGACTCGTTGCTGAAGTTTTCGGACGTAGTCCCGTCGCCATACATTCCAAAAGTGTTCCTTGAGCGATGATAGTAGCCGAAACCGCTTCAAGGAGCCTACTTTGTTGCCTTGCTCTTCTATTTTGGGCAGAGCTTTGAGCCAGCAACCGATTAGCAAATGTCCGGGAGTGAGGGTTTATTCGTCGTTGGGATCTTCCGTCAGAGCCACTATTGGCCTTGAATTAGGGCGGCTTCGACCTCTACAAGTAGTGTTGTCATTTCTTCGTAGGACTAGCTCGGTGTGCCGATTGTTCTCAGAAGTAAGGTTTTCGATGACTTCACTGCAGCCTCCCAAAGGCATCCGAAGTGCGATGATCGTGGAAGGATGAATCGGCAGTCTATTCCTCGCTCTGCCATTGTTTGTAGTACTTCTGCTTTGCCCCTCTCGCTCCATAGTTTGGTGGTCCCGACGAAATTTGTGGCGTTGTCGCTCCATATTGTCTTTGAAAGATAAACGAATCAGTTGTTAAGTCAGATAGACCCTCTAAATGCACTGCCTTAGAGGCGGCGCCACACACATAAAATGGACGACAACCTGTGACTCGATTTCGTGGTAAATCACCCATTATTTGTGATGCCAATTTTGGCTAAAAATGGAAGCAAAAGATGCATTTATTTACAGTTCTTCGAGCTAATTCGCGAGCATTTATAACCCAAATCCTTTCCCGAGAGATTCCTACCAAAGCCCTAGGTTCAATATGACAGTTAGACCTATGTAAATCTGCAAAATACATTTGAACAAAATGTGAATCTTTGCTCAGTAGAAGGGTATGTTTAATTTCATATGGAAGTAATGCTGTAGTTAAACGTCCACCAACCTGTAACAATGTCAGGCCAATGTCATCGTTATTGCATTGTTGAATAAATGGGCACAATTTTTTAATTCTATTTTGCTTAGGGAGTAAGGATTTTCTCAAAACACTAATTTCTTCTCCAAATTCAATATTTTGTATCGTTTCAACTATTTCCAAAAACGAAAGATCTAGTTCATTAACACTTAAGGGCTCAATTTTAGTACTTATTCTACCACGGGTGCGTAATTTATTCCTCATAACCTTTAGGAATCTTATTATGTAGCCAACTATTCTTATAGCCTTTTTGCTTGAAGAAATTTCGTCAATTATTGTTAATATTCGATTAACTGAATCTATATTTGTAGAATATAGCAGAACATTCGCTTGATTTATTTTCTTCTTTTCTAATGCTAAAGATTCAGCAGAGAGTTCAATTTGTGACATCCTGGGCCAATTTTCTTTACTTTGCTTCAAAAAGGCTGGACCAGAAAACCAGATTGATGTTTTAATTTCATCAATACCACAACCTCTTGAAACTAGTATATCGGCCGGATTGTGTGTTGTTGGGACATATATCCATTTAGCATCTGATGATTACTCCTGGATTTCTGACACACGATTGCAAACGAAAGTATGTAAAAAAGACGGATGAGTATTGATCCAGTGTAGAACTATTTCTGAGTCACTCCAAAATGTGACACTTTGAACTTTAAATTTTGAAATTTTTATTTTAACTAATTTCCAGAGCTTGGTTAAAAAATAAGCGGCGCTCAGTTCCAATTTGGGCAAAGTTTTTACTTTTTTCGAAGGGGCGACTTTAGACTTCGCAACTAGCAATTGGTTTGTAATAAAAGTGGGCCGTATGCTCGCATAGAAGCATCGAAAAACCTGAACGGAACTAATTTGTGCAAGTATTTTCTTGAAATCTTGCTACGACGTGTCCAAGTTCTGGGGAATAGATTCATCCAATCCAGATTCGTTTCCCATATTTCTTGTAATTGAATTTTTGCATTAATTACAATAGGAGCTAGTAGCCCTAGGGGATCAAAAAGACGACAAGAAATGGACAAAATATTCCGCTTTGTTGCGGTTATGTTTCCGAAATTGTTTTCTAAGTGAAAACATAAAATATCTTCTTTTGGCTTCCAAATGATTCCGAGGGCTCTAGTATAATCGGAGCCATACAACTCTAATTGCCTCACGAGCTCGCTACCTTTAAAGTTTTTACATTTGGAATACCACTTAGCCAAACTAAATCCACATGAGCTTAAAATGTGTACTACTTCCCTTTGAATTTGTGTTAACGTTTCAATGTCATCAGCTCCTGTAAGCAAGTCATCAACATAAAAGTCTGTGGTTATAACATTGGATCCAATAGGAAACACTTCTTTGAAGATATCGCTGATTTCTTTAAGGCATCGAATCGCAAGATAAGGCGCGAAAGCAGTGCCATATGTAACTGTATTTAATTTATAAATTTGAATGGGTAATTCTGGATTTTCACGCCATATTATTAGATGAAAATTGCGATCGTTTCTATGAACTCTGACTTGTATGTACATTTTTGTGATATCTGCCGATAGCAAACTTTTTTATACGAAATCTCAGTAATATCGACAATAAGTCCTCCTGAATTGTAGGACCAACCATCAGGACATCATTCAGTGATTTTTGAGTTGATGTTTTACTAGAAGAGTCAAATACAACTTAATTTTGTTGTGGTACTATGAGCTCTAATCACGCATTGATGCGGAATGAAATAATGAGGCGATTTTGGAACTACGTTATCAGTTGTCGACATATGGCCAAGATTCAAGTATTCCTTCAGAAATGCTGAATACATATCTTTCAGTTCTGAATCCTTCATAACTTTGCGTTCAAGAGATATAAAGCGTCGCCGTGCAATCTCATATGAATTACCTAAATCTCTTGGATCAGTCTTAAAAGGTAACCTGACTTCATATCTACTCAACTCGGCACGTAGTTCTGTCAAAATGAGCCTGGCAATTTAACTGTTCTAGTTCCCAAAATTTTTCAGCCATCTCATTAAGTGTATCTAAATTTTCATCATTGGCTATTAGCTCACATACGCGTGATCCAGAATCAGCTCTTCCCTCACATCTTCCTGAAACTATACAGCCTAATAGTGTTTTTTGTACTATAGGTAACGACGGTCTTAACTTTATTTGTCCAATTGACAAAAGTTCATAAAAAGATTCGGCTCCTACAAGAATATCTATTTTTTGTGGTCTATTGAAATGGGGATATGCTAAAACTATATTTGCTGGTATTCCTAATCCATTTCTATCAACTCGTTCATTGGGTAGTTTGCCAGATATCGACTTTATTATGAAGAAGTCAGCTGCGAACTCAAATTCATTTACCCAAGATTTGATATATGTATTTAAGCTTTGTCTAACATTTATAGTTCCTTTACCAACGCCAACTATGCTTAATTTATTTTCGTACCTTTTCAGTGAAAGCCGTTGTGCAACTTCCTCTGATACTAAATTAATTTGAGACCCTGAATCTAATAATGCTCGAGCCAACAAATATTTACCACATTTGTCTTTGATCTGGACAATGGCCTTGGCTAAAATAACCTGTTGATCCTCCTTTCGTATAAACATAGAAGTGGCAGTGTGATTATTTGCTCTATTTAATTGCATATTTGCACCCTGCGTTAAAATGTAGCGAGAGTTAGAAGAGTATTCAGAGCTTAGAATTAAACTACGATTTTCCAAAGTAGGTGATTGGTAACATTGTGCTGAAGTCTTAACAAAGGCAGCATTTGAAATATTTACGGAGGAGATTTCCTTATTTTTTACTAAGTCCTCGCTATTTAACAAAATGTGATGTGGACGTTGACATAGATTACAACGAGTAGAGCGACATTTTTTTATTGTGTAACCAACTTTCAAACAACTAATACACAAACCTTTTCTTTTCGCAAATTCAAATCTTTGTGTTATATTAAGTGCAACAAATGTTGAGCAAGAGACAATAGCGTGTTCCTTGCTAGAACAATATAAACATTCCAACAAGCAGCGACTCGTAATCCAACTGTTCATCTAATTTAGATTTGGACTCAGAACCAACTTTCGATAAGACTAAATGAATTATGATAGCATGTGTTATATCTTTTTCCGTTGTCAGATGAGAAAGTGAATCTAACACTGCTGACACTGTGTCCACAGTTTGCCGTAATTCAGAGGCATTAGGTTTTGTAATTTTTCTTAAATTAAATAAAGAACCTATAAGATCCTGAAATATTAAACACTTATTATCATATCTATCAGCAAGTCTTTTCAAAGCACAAGGGCAATTTTCCTCATTAACCTGAAACGGTCTAACAGTTTGCACTGCGTTGTCCTGGAGAATGGTAATCAAATGATTAAATTTTTCTATAGTCGATAGCGAAGAATCATCATGGACCAAATTGTTGAAACATGAAATGAAATTTTTATACTCAGAGTATTTGCCGTTGAACTTTGGAATCTTCAAGTTAGGAGGCCGGTTTGCAACAGTGCTAGGCAGACTCAAAGTGCAATCCTGAAGCGCGCTTACTCTACGTGTGTCTCCTAGTTTCGATAATAATAAGGATTTAGTACTAACACAAATGTCTTCCAATTCTCCTCGTTTTCCATCATTCGGATTTATCTTCTCTATCTCAGTCTAATAAGCCATTAACTGCTTAATATAAGAATTCAAAATCTCTAACCATTCAATGACGCTGTACCATCTTGGTACGTTTTTTTATACGTCTTATATTACCCCTGGCTGAGGATCGTTGCTTTGTTAATGATGAAAGTGCTTCATTCTCAACAGTAGTATTGTCTACCATCGTGCTATTAATGATTACTATTTTTTTTAATAATCAATGTCAATATATATAAGAGTTTAATTACACAACTAATTAAAACAGCTTGAATTACTATTTTATACCGAATTGTTATAATTAAATAGTGATCTTGCTTCAGAACACAAATAAGTCCTCAATCGACACGGTCATAATTTAAATAACGTGTGAAAGAATCAACTTCTCAACTAATCTAGCAATTGCGCCAATCATCAGAAAAAATTTAAGAGTACACTTTTCACTTGTATTTATTTGAAACAGCTCTATATATGTACATATATAATCAATTGCAAGTCATAATTAATGCACCAAAAAACTGACTGCGGCATTATATATCTCATGTATCAGCAATATCTTCCGAATTCTAGTAAGAATTTTCTGACTGTAAGAAATATGCGTGTGTATGTGTGTGCATTTCGTTTAAGAGTAAGTTGAATGTTGGGTATTATTTGAATGATGGTGAATTTTTAAGTAAAGATTCTTTATGATATGCAATTATGAATATTTGACAAAAAACAACCAAGCGTGCTCTTGATTATTCTTGTGCAAATCGTATATTAATTAATTAGTTGCTTGTGAATTTTCATACAACTTTATCAATTTCCATAATAGTATCCAAAATGAAAGCAGTAGCTTCATACTTAGTTTCAGCAGCACTATAAAAGCGGCAGCGTTCTCCAGTCCTTGACCAGCGAGAGATTACAGCAGCTCACCAAATCCAAAATGAAACACAAAGCTTCTCAAAATAAAACGAACTCAATATTTTAGAAAATGGCCTTACACGAGTTATTTGCCCCACGTTGGGCGCCAATGTTAATCGCAAGAGTTTTTGCGATTATACAAGAAAACTTTATTTATTTTATAGATTTTTTTCAATTCTATTTATTTTCAATTCAATTTTAAATTTCTTTAATTTTCTTTTATATTTATATGTATAAAACTTCACCAATAATTTATATTTTAATTCTATAAATGATGGCGTCTGAATCGTTGTTCTTTGTGTGCAAGACCCGAAGTAATAATAATTATTTCAATGTCACAAGAGTTATCATTAGTTGAAAAAATGTGTGTACTAAAACATTTGCTACAACTGCATTGCCAATGATACATCAACTACACTGACAAAATTAATTAATTTATGACTGTATATATCGAGGAAAGGTAAGGATATAGATTTACCTTCAGCTATTGGAAACGGATACTCGATGGCATCATCTAACGTTTTAACCAAATAAGTTGCGGAGAAAAACTCAGCAAACATTGTACTAATAATAGCATCATCACTTGATTCATTTTGTTGATATGTCATCATAGCAGGATATGCAGAAGTTTTTTTCTTCGAATTGATGAATTTGTAGAGCGACTTTGGATTTCGTTTCAAATTAATTTTAGTTATTGTTAAGTAATTTTTGTACAGTATGCTATTTAATTTTGTATATTCTGCACGACTCACAGAATATCTAAGATAATCGACAGAAGAACCAGTTCGTTTAACCCTACGGTCCATAACTGGGTATCCGGGTACTTTTTTGAACTTTAAAGTGCTGCTGTTCCTTTATTATTGAAGATATCAACATGAAACTTAGAGACTAGAAAAAAGTTTATCAAATTTGGTTAAATATATTAACTAAAAAATGAGTTTAATGTTTTTGCATACAGGGGTCCATGACCAGGGTACCGGGGTACCTTAGTGCAAATTACCTTATATTTCAAAGAAAAAACGTTTGTTTTATTTTTATTTTGTTTCAAAATGTTTATTGATGTGTAAAAAATGAACTGTAATTGTTTTTTAGTTAAATTATTTATATTTTATTCATTTTAACTCATTTCTAATATTTGATGTCTTATGTTGAGTCATTGTTGAAACATGGAAAATATTTTGATATTGTTTGAGTATGTTGATCGCAAACTGGTTTCTCGCAAACGTTGCAGACTTTTCTCGTCTTTCTTCTCCTTTTGTCTGGCAAGGAAGAGCACAAATAGCAGCATCCTGTTATTGGCTTCCTGCCATCAGTAGAAGCAGCCGTAGAAGTAGATTGTTGCTCGGTATAGGTTACCGTCTCCACTGGTCTTCCCAAAAAGCTCTCAATTGCTGATTTGGTGGAAAAATGGCGCGTTACTTGGCGATTGGCTACTCTTTCTTCTATTATTGGTGCACACAAATCTCTAGCAAGATTACGCAAAAAGCGTTTTCTCCGTGTTGTTTGATATGGAACAGTTCTGTTATTATCATAAAATATAGTGTATGCCGCGAAAGCACTAACATCGAGCATATTGTATAAAAACGGCAAAGGCCACCTTTTTGTGTGTCTCTGTGTGGTATATTCCCGAAGCGTCTGGTCCATAACATCCACGCCACCTTTCGTTTTGTTATAAAAATTGATGATTTCTGGTTTGCCGTTTTCTTCTACAGTTGCATCATCATGCAGAGTCGACAACAATATTATGGAATTTGTTTTCCTCTGTTTGTATGAAACCATAGTCACCTTCTCGTGGAAACCAAATTTGCTTGTCCCAACGGTCCAACTCTTATCGTCTTTCATTTCTGTTGGTATATAGGCTTTGTTTCGCCGCAGTGTTCCAACAATGCTAAGTTTGACGGATATCAGCTGCTTTGCCAGTGGCAGCGTCGTAAAAAAATTATCCATGGTGATATTACGACCGCTATTGTGGTATGGCCCAACCAAATCTCTGACTACACTTTCGCCTACACCGGTTTCGCGACCACTGTCTTGTTTGCCAGTATATATTTGGCCATGAAGAGGATATGAATTTTTAGCATCGCATATCCACCATACCTTACTCCCGTATTTCGCAGGCTTCGATGGAATATACTGGGTAAATTTTGTTCTGCCGCGGTACGGATACAATTGTTCGTCGATTGTTAAATTTTCTGTAGGCACATAATATTTTGCGAGATTTGCGTTCAACATTATCCAAATATCTCGTATTGGAGCAGCTTTGTCTGTGCGCTGCCTCTCGTTTCTTGTTCTCTTGTCATCAAAACGTATAAAACGAATAAGATCCCAGAAGCGGTTTAATCCCATTGTTGCACGGAATAGAGGATGAGAAAATTGCGTCCATAAGTCCCTTGCATTTTATCATTGGAATGATAAAACCAGTTTCTGTTTACTTTTGTGGGTCTTTTAGGTAGAAAATGCCCATAGAAACCAATTTTATCTTACAAACATGAAATTTTTACAGTTGAGATGTAAAAACTAAGGGTTTCTAATAATCTGTGCATATATATATTATTTTATTGGAGTATAAACGAAAAACTTCACTAGGGTACCCGGGTACCCTGGTTATGGACTCCCGTTCGTCCAGGTGGTTATGGACCGTAGGGTTAAATATATTATAATATTTATTGTTTTTATTCTTAGACATAATTGTTTATTATTCCACGGAGGTCCAGACAATGGTTTAATTATATGCTTCGGTATGCACATATCCATAAAAGAGAACATTTCAAAAGAAATATCTGAATTGAAGGGAGTAAAATGTCACACCAGTTTGTGTTCGCAATAAGCTCATTTAACACAAAGTAGTTAGTGCGTTTAAAACAGTACGATTTTTCATTACAGACCAGTGGTTGTAAAACGTAATCAGGTGGAATGGATACGAATAATGCAATAGCAGGATGATGTTGATCATCGGGAACTGTAATAGGTGTAGTTCATTTAACATAAAAGTCATCAATAACATTTACAAAAATTAGATCAAGAATTCTAGAATAATCATTATATTATATTATATTATATCATTTATTTGAAAAAGACTCATATCGTATAAAATATTGAAATAGCAATCATTTAGCTTAGTTTGAACGTAATAATTGTCATCAACCAAATAACTCCAAGCTATTGAAGGCATGTTAAAGTCATCCATGATTATGAAAGAGTCAGTTTTATTATAAAATAAAAAAATAGGCTCGGCATGTTGAATATATAAAGACTGTGTGGACGATGGAGGAATATAGGAGCAAGTTATTATAATATTTTTATGCTTCATTTTAAGAACAACAATATCAAGTAACGATTGATTAATTAGCTGTTCGGAATGCAATAAGAACACCACCACCATAAGTACCACGATCGCGACGGTAAATATTATATTTATTACAAAGGATTTCGGTGTTAAGATAATTATCATTAAGCCAAGTTTCAGTAAGTACAGTAATCTGATGTTAAAAGTGAAAACTTTCTATATAAAAATTGGTCAGTTTATTCCTCAAGCCACGACCATTTTGGTAGAGTAAAGACCATGAGTTTGAAGTAACGCTATTTAGTTTTTTGGAAAATTCTTTTCACGTTCAGGAAGAACTCTAATATTATTAGCTCTCGGTCTTTCTTTGTAATTATATTCTCTAACTAAAGTATTTATAGGCCAGAAGTTAGAGTCCAAAAGTTTATTAAACATATCTACAGAAACTGTAATTTTAAACGATGCGATATATATTTTAGAATTTTTTTTTGTTTTTAATGGTAGTTGTACGAAAGAACGAATACTTGTGACATCGTGGTACTGGCAGGTGATGTTTTCTATGTATTTCTGATATTTTTTGTTAATTATGTTTTTTTCTTATTTTTTAACCATGATATTGCAATATTATAAATTTTAATCACGTCCTAATTGCCATTTTGTAAACAATTTTTATGTTTTTTTTATTGTTTCTTTTTAAAACTTTACCATTAAATTTTATAATTATATGATTATGAGACTTTATCTGCAATTGTGCTTCTTATATTGTACTGCATGAAAATGAAATGATTTTACTAGCTAAACCGGGTGTGTTTTGCTATTGTTTATGTAGTTAAAAAATGCATTTTATTATACTTAAATTAACTATTGTAACGGTCTAGGATATACAATATTTGTAGTTTGTCCATGCGGAGCATAAACAAACAAATTGTTGGTCTTTCCAACACTGAAGCATGCAACGTAAAGCTGACAAATCTAAGCCATAAACTTGCATGGATTGACCGTGAGATTTATTGATTATCATTGCTAACGGTAACCGAACAGGAAAATGCAATCTTTTGAAGTCAAATGGCAAATCTGATGGTATCATGGGAATGCGTGGCAACAGCACATTTATTCTTTTATATTTGCCCGTGATAATGGCCCCTTCGTCGAAAGCCCTTGAGGTTGAAGCTCGAGGTCTCGGACTTGCTAATCATGCATTGTGTTGCTTTGGAGTCTCTGCAGCTCTTGAGTTTGATTCTCGTGATCGTTCAATTTTGAGGCGTATTTGGAGTTATTCATATATTTAATTTTTTTCTTTTGAAAATTAGTTCACATATGACGAAGTTATTTTCTTACCCATTACTGGGGCAAGCAATTTGCCCCAACACACCCCACCCCAATTCCCAAAAAAAACTTTTGTTGTGAACCTTTTCGATATACAAAATTAATTTCGACAAAGTAATTTGATAATCAATTTTTTAACGTGCACATTTCAACCACTTGAAAAAAACTTTATTGAACTTCTTCCATATGTAAAATCATTTTGAACTTTAGTCCACAAATGACGAAATTATTTGATAATCAATTATTGTAACGAGCAATTACCTACACCGCCTAAATTTGTAATTTTGTGGGCGTACCCGTTTCCCCCTATCTATTCCGCCGATATATTGCTGGAAATCGCGCGTTATTTACAGAATAAATTATGTTCCTTATAAAAAGCGAGACGGTATGACCGAAATTTCAGAACTGTCTCACTGATGACAAGGAAATTCAAATAGGTTTTTTTTTTAGAAAAGTTAGGGATATAGGGCACAACCCATACAAAGCAATTTTTGAGACTATCCAAATTAACTGGGAGCAGCTGCTCTTAGAAAAAAGTGAAACTTCCAGAAAAATCTCGAAGGAATCGGCGAGAGAAACTGGTACCCCCTTTGTAGGTAATTAAAAATTTTCTTATATTCTTTCTAAATTCGATATATGCTACTCTTAGAGTAACGTGCGATTCTTTGGAAAATATTGACGGTGTAGAATGGTGGAAACAGGTACTCCCCATGGAATGTAATTATTAATTTTCTTATATCTGTACAACTATAAGAGTGAGGCTCTCTAAATTTAATGTGTGTTACTCTTACAATAACTTGAGATTTTCAGCAAAATCTTGGAGGTATAGAAAGGGGGAAACGAGTTTCCTTATGCAAAGTGATTAATAATATTCCCATATCTGATCAACCGTAATAGTTGTGATCTCAAAATTTTATGAGAATTACCCTTAGAAGAAATTTACATTTCTAAAAAATTTTGGAGGTATATCTATCAGGTAGATAGATAGCCCCCATACAGGGGGCTATCTATTTTTCGATATCTATCTGGCATTGCGGCCACACTTTTGCATGATGGAACCCCTGCGCATTCAGCACTTAAATTACGATTAAAATGGCAAGCAAATGAACATATTAAAAAAGAATTCTTCCACAGGCAAACCGTACCTTACAGGATTTCAGAAGTAATTCGAAGTTATTTGGAGGTGCACTTATTCTATTAGCTGGTGACATTCGAAAAACACTTCATGTTATTCCAAGTATTCATGTCTTTGGCGATATCTTCATGTATTGAAGTTAAGTATCAATATGCGTCATCAATTGTAAAATGATGCATTTGCTTCAATTTCTAGACTTATGGGACCGGAAGATGCCACACAATCCAGCAACAAATGTCATAACATCTCCACCTGACTTTTGCCGAATCACACAATCTATTAACGACTTAACCAACTGCGTGTACCCAATTGTGGAACAAAATTTAAGAAACACAGTAGTTATCAAACGTAAATTTTATGAATAGTGAAATTTTGAATAAAATTGGCAACTTTTAAATCCATCAATACTGCAACGAATGTTGAGGATGTAATTAATTATCCTGTCGAATTCTTGGACTCGCTTGATTTACCAAGCTTTCCACCACATGTACTTCAAATCAATTCAATTGCGTGCCTTTTATCTTATTACGTAATATTAACCTATCTGGACTTTGTAATAGAAGATGGCTTCTGTTCAAAATTTGTTGAACAATCATCGAAGCAATAATAACAGGAAAAAATGGAGGAAGAGATGTATTGCTTCCACGTATGCAAATGAAAACGACAGACATGTTATTTGAATTCAAACATTTGCAATTTCCTGTTCGCTTAGAGTTTACGATGACAATAAATAAATCTCAGGAACAATCTCTTCAGTTACGTGGCTAAAAAAGAGCAGGTGAGGTTTGGTGAGATAATTAAAAAACTGGGTTATATGCACTGTATGGTAAAGGTGGACGTATTTAAACGACATATTCAATGGTCAGCACAAGTTTGACACAAACGTTGTATCAAAAGAAACCCGTGAATATAACACACATATTAGCAAGATCTTTCATATGAGTCAACTCATATACCTACCAGATGGTCAACCACCGTTCATTGACCCAATAATGATTATCCTCCAACAGCAGAAGCTGCAGCTGAATCAACAAATGGAGGTCAACGTAATGATCTGCAAAGACAACAGCGAAATTGTTGTTGCTGATAATTTCAATGTTCGCAACTGGTTGTGGCTTCAACATTCGAGCCATACAACCCCAGAAAGCCAATATGTTGAATTGCTCGCCGCGCACAACTTCACATCCTAAAAAATATGAAGTGATCGTTAATGCACCTCTCGATAAGTCGGACCATTGCACCATTTCCGCTTTCTTTTTGTTCTCCAAACTTCGCAACGTTTCAGAAACTGCTACGAAACGTGTTTAATATATGTACGAAAAGGCGCGTTGGGCTGGGCTCAACAAATTCTTTCGGGACTTTAACTAGAAACTTTGTCTCTTAGACAATAATGTCATTGCCATGTCGAAAATAGTTGAAAGTGTAATTTTGCAAGGAATGAAAACTTTCATTCCATCTAAGCAAATATTAGTTAAACCGAGAGCGAAGCATCAGTTTAACCAGATGTGCAAGAATGGCGTAACTTGGCGTAACAACAAAAATCTTGATACTGATTAACTGCGCAAAAGGGCGAGATCTGCGTGTGCGAAAGTACTAAGGCGCGAATAGGCTCTGTACGAGTAGCATCAGCGTGCAAAAGTCCTTGCTGCTACTAGAGGTAGTATGAGCTTTTGTTCATTCGTTAAAAGAGTAAAGGATAGTGCTAGTTCCTCAATTCCGATTCTTTTAAATGATGACCAAGTTTTCACTGAACCCGTTGATAGAGGTAATCTTCTGGCTGAACAATTTGCGAGAAATTCTCGCTTGCCGCAAAGCAATCAATCACTGCCTGCGCTTGAAAGAGTATCTGTAACTTTGCTATAATTATTTTTTTCGAGCGCGTGCGGTTAAAAAGGTTCTAGCGAAACTCAACATAAACATGTCTCCTGGGCCGGATGGAATTCTAGCACTGGTCTTGAAGCAGCGCTCGTCAACGCTAGCACGTCCATTGGCCAAACTTTTCAGTGCCTTGTATCATGCTGGCGAATTCCCAGTGTGCTGGAAGGTTGCTAATGTAACGCCAATCCCCACAAAGGGAGGGAAAGTTTGGTAAATTTCCATCTTGTGAGATATATGGAGTCCAACAGTTTACTTAGCGACCGCCAGTATGGTTTCCGCAGAGGGCGCTCTACTGAGGATCTACTTGCACTACTGTCGGTAAAATGGTGTCATTCCATACACCATTTCGGCGAAAGTAAGGTGCTGGCTCTAGATATATCCAAGGCGTTTGACAGAGTGTGGCATAATGCACTTCTGTCAAAAATTATTTTCTTTGGTGTCGGTAATGACTTCTCTCATTTTATATCGTGCTTCCTCAGGGATCGGACTTTACGAATTGTTATAGATGGGATTTCACCAAACGAATTCAAGATAAATTCAGGGGTATCATCGTAATCATCGGTAACAGTAGGGTGGCCAACTCTATTGACTCACTGGAACATCATCTCAACGTGGGGTGTGTTTCGTTGTTTTATCGTTACTACAATGAAATGGGCTCTAATAAAATCAGGGAAAATGTTCCCGATACTCGAACTTTTTTGCATACCACACGTTTTATACCACGAGCCCATCAATTTCAGCGTGGGAAGATAAAAATCGAATGTTCACAAACCTATTTTCCTAGTTCCAGCACAATGCGTTGCATATGTAGGGGTCATCTCCTGAGTACTGGTCCTAACAAAAAAAATGTAGTATTCATCACTCTTTTCAATACGAATTACAGTTATATTTATCGGTATTTTTATTAATAAGTAACTAATAATAATTAATCAAATCCAGGGACTAAATTACGGCATTCGATATCTAACGAAATCCCATACAACATTTTTGGAATTGGTATGGAAATTTCGTTCGATATCGAATGCTGTAATTTGCTGCCTGGTATTTCGTTTATCTAAATAGAACATTAATTCTTGGCCTTTTTTCAATTTCAGGAACTGACATCATCAAATAAAGTCATAAATGCTTTGCCAGGGTGCAATTTTCCCTTTCATTGGTCGAATTGTGAACAGGAGCCATTGTTATGTGTAAGAGTTATCGTTGACACCGTCAGTTCTCACTGGTCTTGTGGGATACCGGTAAATGAAGCGAAAAGTGTTTATATAAATGTAAGAAATGAAATAGGTGAAATGATATTTCTACGTTTGGAAGTTGTATTACATGGAGGAACATATATTTTACACTTTACGGATGCGAACAATTTGCCACCACCAATAAGAATCGATAACTATTCTGAAGTTCCAATATACTTTTCTCAAAAAGGTATCATACCGCACTGGAGAACTAATGTGAAACCACAATCATCATTGGCGTATGTGTTAGATGATCCTCTAGGAGCACAAGCATTACTTTTAGAGGCACCTGGTGGAAATTTTATTGAATATTCAATCAACAAAAATAAGGCTGCTAAAAGTATAACTTATGCAAATTTTATTTATATATGCTTTAAAGAAACATTTCGAGTTATTTTGTCCGACGATGATAACAAAAATGTGGGAGTAGAAGCTGAACAGTTGGTTTTGGGTGTTAAGGGGAAGAGAGTTATAATAACAAAAAAGTGCACAGGTGACCGATCACAACTATGGTTAATGAATTCCTATGGTCAATTAGAACACGAGGGCTCGTCACCTCCTACTGAATTTTTTAAGCCAACGGAGTTCACTCCTCGCCTTGTTTTAGATTTGGAAAAACCACCGAATCCTAACGATTACACACGGCTTGTAGTGCGGCCGCAAAATAATCAAAGAGCCACAACACAAACTTGGCGTTTCGAAAATGGCAGGCTGATGTGTCATGCAAATATGTGTGTACAGGTATGTCGAAATCTCTTTTGTTAGATCTTAATAATTTTCTATATAAGTACATATGTATGCATGTAACTGAGCAAAAACTCAAAAAGCAGGCAGAAAATTTTAAACGTGCAAAAGCACCACGATTGAAGTATATTTGCCAATTAACGAATTTGTTTTAAATTAGCATCAATTCTATTAGAGGCCTGCACGAATCACAAAATTGTTCTTTAATGTTGTCATTATTGCAAACATGTTCATGTTTTTAAATGTACATGCATATATAAAAAACTATGTTCATTGTTCTATTAAGACATGTTGATTTTGTGAAAATTGTTTTTTGCGTTTTTGTAAATAAGGTGTTCAAAAAAATGCCTTAATGCTTAATGCTTAATCCTAATTTGAAAGGTTTTTGCCCATTTGGGAACTTGCATTGCCTCTTCAACAACCTTCTTTATATCTTATTTTGAGTTTAGTCTTAAAAGATAAGTTGCATTTAACTTACTATTGGTTTTGTCCTAAGCCGAACAAACAGATTTCCTACTTTATCGTCATTTTCATTCCCTTAATTCAATTATCTTCTTGACCCCAGCTATCCTTTCTTCTTTTTCCTCCGTGCATAAAAGTGTCTGAAGCACCATTTCACTAAATGCGAACCATGATGTTCATTGGATTATTGAAAAAACAATATCGGCTACTACTCTCTTCTGAGATCTTGCGAGCTTGAATTAAAGAGGAATGTGGCGAGGTCCTTCCACCCAAGAGAATTTCGATTTAACTCTAAGCCAGCAAGGATAGTAAACGGCGACAATCTTTTCCACAAGAAGCTGTAAAGTCTTCAAATTATTATCTCTAAGGCCATGTTTGAAACTCATATGCGACAAATTCTATTTGCAGTTGTAAACCACCGAAAGCAGCTTAATAGACCAATTTCCAATTGTGCCATATCATTTGGAAGTACACCAGTACTTATGCCTGAGTAATCTTGTGATCATGATCGAGATAGATTGGTTTTTTGTTTCAATCACGTGAGTATAAAAAATAGAGCATGATTGAACATGCATGAGTTGATTTTGGTCGTGATTTTTATGCTTTATTGTAGGTTAGGTAAGGTTACACAGGCCGCCAGCTGCAAGCAGCCGGCCCACTTGGGTCCAGAAAAATATTTCCTTTTGTGATGCCTAAATTATACAGAGAAAATACTATCCTACTGTCCTATGTTTTGGTCGGTGTTGAACCGACCCTTTTTTCGAATAAACTGGTTTATTCTTTTTGGTTGTATTCCGTAAGGTATGCGAATTCGGGTAGAAACGAGTTGCCTTGATAAGCGGCTCTAAGATAAGACAGAGCTGGGCATTGACAGAGGTTATGTTTGACGGTTTCTTCCTCTTCCTCATTTAGACAGCTATTTGCGTGGGCACCTATGAAACAGTGCCCTATTAGGACTGCCACAAGTATACGTAGCTGATCTCGAGGGAACCCCAGTAAGAAGTAAGATGGCAGTTTTAGATGCTTTATCTTAATGCTTTATTGTAATTTTTCATATCATTTTCCAATTTATGTTTGTACGTAATTACTTGAACAGTTTCAGGTTTATCGTAAAAATAATTGTTTGGCTCAAGTTCAAATCTGACTTTACCCATTTCTTTATTTATTTAAGAGATTTTTTTTTATAAATTAAAATTATTTTTATTTAGAAAGTAATGTTGGAACAATTATCCATCAGATTATCAGAACATATCAGTACTGATTTCGAGGTCGCTATACAACCTTACCAGCGTTATTTGTTCCAATTTGCCACTTTTGATGTTGCATACTAATGACAGAGAAGATACACTATTTAACCGTATAATTTAAGAAATTAGAAAATTAGAATACGAAAATTGCTTCTATTCATTTCTAAAAGTTAAATCAATTTCGGTTAGTACGAAATTCCCATCACTGATGATAATTATAATTATTCTATATGTTATTATTACTCTCTCGCTTTCTCTAGCGCCAATGGATGCTGAGATCGAGCTGTTTTCCATTTACGTATATTTACTTGGTTCTTGCCTTTTGTAGTTGAATTTCTTAGTAATTCAGCCAACTGTGACAAATTAAACGTGGAGTTTGGCGGGTGGTAGTTTTTAATAATTAATGTTTGTACACAATTAGTTACTCTGTTTTAATTTTATGTTGAAAGGAATTGTTTGGCTCAAGTTCAAATATAACTACACATTTCTTTATTAATTTAAGAAATTGTTTTGGGAAATTATTTTTATTAATAAAGTATTACTAAAATAATTTATTCACCAGCCTAGCAAAACAGATCAGAAATAACAATAATAATTTTTAAAGTTTTTAAAACTTTCGTTTTAAATTTTCCACAATGCTGGTGTTCTTGCCATAAGCAATTCCTTTTATATTTCTCTAAACAAATAGGATGGGGACTTTTGAAAACTTATCTTTAAATATCCGTTTAATTTTTGAAAAATTAAATTTTTTTTAACAAATATATTGAGGACTTATGTATTGTGAGTCTAAAAATACAATCCTAAAACTATTGAATTTTAAAAATATCTCACCTTACAAATACTGACAGTATTGAAACTTATACTATATAAAAAATGATAAGCATTACTCTTAATTAGTACATACAACATTTTTATCGTTGCAGGCTGCAAATGGTGTATACGGCTTGCAGGCAGGTTTGGATGCCGTTTTAGGAAAAATGGAAACAAGTTCAAGAGCTTCTAATTCAAATCATACTCCAATTGAACAAAGTATTGAAATTCAAAAACTGCGCCCGGGATCCGGCCAGCTTGAAGTCATCAGCAAAATGGATGGTCCAATGAGATGCATACAAATTCGTGATGTAAAAATTAATTGTGAAGATATAGTACTTGCGCAAGATCCACTGTGGAATCATACATCCGTTTTTAATAAAGTAATTAGTGACAAGACTAAATTTAACATTATCGACGAATTAATGGTAAGATATTTTATGTAATTATTTAATTGTAAAATACATACATACAATTAGTGGAAAATGGTTTCATACGAAGCAAATACGTATAATTAAAAAAATCATTAAAAAACACTGAAACAGTACTAAACTAATGTGCCAACGCTGACATTTGGTGTCTGTTTTTTATGGTATCGTACGATATATTAAACAAGGTAAACCCTTTAGTGCAATAAAAACATTTATATTTTCTGACTGTCAAACAAATTTCATACATAAAAAATATTTGGGGTATTCACACTGTAGTCATAAGTCATATGTCATAAAATAATAGCACACCAAAATATGACAAGTGTGAACAACCCCGTCATAATTTAGTGTGCTATGTCATAATTGTGCCAGCTGATACAAAAAAAAACATTTAAAAATACAATTTCACATCAAAATGCCGAAATCAAGTGAAAAAAGTAAAATAATAGCTGGTTTGTGCGAAAATTACATGTTAAACGTGATAATGGCTACCTCAAGTAAATATGAACAAAAAAATTCATGTATGTATGTATTCAAATTTAAATGCACCCTTTTCTAGGCGATGAAGAGGAGGAAGAACAAACTAATGAGCCGAAATATTTTTTCTTACGGCGGCAAGTAGAAAAACATCCATAAGCTGCCAGGCAGATAGCTTACACAAACGCATAATTTTCATTCAAGGCGAATTAATTATAAGGTGGTTGCAGTGGCGAATTCACGTGAATTTATACATTACCTGCCCTTTCAAATTTGTTAAATATTTTCCGGCGCCATTTTAATGTAATTTTTTATGCATGGAGAATTTTGACAGCGTATATAATGAATTCACCGTTTACACAAACAAAATGCCTGTTGTTTGCTTTGTTGTTGATTTACTGTAGTCGTAATAAATTTGCCTTTTGCACGAAAATTACATTAAAATGGCGCCGGAAAATATCATGGTGTAATAATATCAGGTGTGCGCAACAAGGAATATGGTTTTTTGTAGGATTGTGTTTTGACCGTTAAATAATCTGAAAAAAATGGTGTTTCACGGTCTTGTCAAAAGTTGTTTACATTTTTGGCCGCCATTATGAATATTTTTGTTTACGTTATGCTTTTTGTTTTTGCATAACCACTAAATACATACAAACCACATTTTGTTATGTTTTGTATACAGCTTTTTTTGACAATATTGTGATAATTTTACACAAACAAAATGCATGTTGTTTTTTATTGTTGTTTGATAAGAGCACCGTGAATTCGCCACTGCAACCACCTTATAATTAATTCGCCTCCTGGTAATGAATTTGCCTTGTTTTCATTTTGTGTTATTTGTAGCGGCGGCTTGTTAATATTATTGCCGGCTCGAATAAGGAGTTACAGCTGCTCGACTAAGATTTCTACTGTTATTTCATGACAAACCAAAAACATACCTTAAAAAGTCTTATTATTTTATGACTTTTTTGCTTGAAGCACAACAACAACTTTTTTAAACCATTGTAAAATAATAAGACATTATGACAATATGACTGATATGACCACAGTGTGAACACCCCAATTGTTTCTGTTTTTTTTTCTAATTGAGTTTGATACTCAGGAAATATATCATAAGCGATCAGCTCTAACGAGTTTACCTTGTTTATTGTATCATGTATGGAATTACATCTGATGCTGTGATGCCAACTATTTACAACAAAACCGATCCATCCACCTATACGTACCCTGAATTAAATGTATACAAAAAAGTATGTTGAAATGTGTTAAGAATCGTTTTACAGAACTGGAGGATTACTTAATAAGTAAGCTGAAATGAAGAGTGAATGTGACTATGTGAATCATTGAGTTGTATACAAGGGAGAAGTTGTGGTATGGCGAGACCTACGACTACATACAGAATCGAAAAAAACGAAAAAAATGTTTTTACATACTTAGATCTCTTTTTTTCATTCCAGTACCCATGTTCTGTAATTTTGGCGAGCATTTCTCGCGTCGAAAAGATGTAAAACAAAATATTCCAACGCTTCTCCAAAAGTGAAGAAAGTGTGTCTGTAACAGAGAACTGCAACGAGTACCTGTTTTTATGATTTGAAATACTCTTATATATTTTAAAACTAGACATTTTTAAGTTTCATTTCTTTTTAATTTATTTTATGTGCAAGTTTTTCTGCAAAAAATCTAGCAAAAACTGTATTAGAATAATAGAATACGAAAAAATCACGGTTACCTCTACGATTTCGGAGAATTTAGCACAAAACCACTTACTGAACATGCACCTGCTAACTAAACGTTGAACAAAGTTCTGATTTTTAGCTTTACCAACAACATTAATTAAACACTTAATTTCTTTTTTTGGATATCATCAATCATCATATAAGATCCGTATATTGCTTATTTTCAATAAAATATTTTTCGATTTTAGTTTTTCTCTATGCTATTTTTTTAGTTATTACAAAACTTCAAACAAATGGGCAAATCCTGCGTGACGAACGCTACATTCGAAGGCGTTTTCACATCCATACATCCATTTTTTTGTCTTTCAAAAAAGGTACCTTCAACTTATGCATCGTGTTTAGTGGGATATAAGTGTACTTTGGAATGGCTTAAAAAATAATTTTTTAGCAGGTATTTGTTGCGAAATAATTGATCATAAAGTTTTGTGACGCAGTAGTTTTTCGATTTGAGTTTGCAGAAACAATTTGTTGACAACATCGTTTTCCTCCACATCCTTTGCCACATTTTTTATTATTTTGTTTTGGACATCGACGTTATTCATGTCCATAAATATGTAACTCCAAAAGTTTAGGGACATTTTTCTTTGAAATTATATCGCTTGTATCGTTTATATATATATATATATATATATATATATATATATATATATATATATATATATATATATATATATAGCTTATTTTATTATATTAGCTTCACGTAGTTCTTCAATAATTGATACAATATCGTTATTATGATTAATACAACCTGCAGCTTGTGATGCTAGACGAAGTCGATCTACCAACTCATATGCATCGTCCCAACATATATAGTTTAAACTCCATCAATCCGTCACCTTTTTAATTAGACCCAGTGGTCCTTGCTACTCCCATCATCACAAAATAAAATAAAAATTGCTTATGTAGTATAAAGAAGCATTTTATTATACTTAAATTAACTATTGTAACGGTCTAGGATATACAATATTTGTAGTTTGTCCATGCGGAGCATAAACAAACAAATTGTTGGTTTTTCCAACATTGAAGCATGCAACGTAAAGCTGACAAATTTAAGCAATAAACTTGCAGGGATTGACCGTGAGATTTATTGATTATTATTGCTAACGGTAACCGAACAGGAAAATGCAATCTTTTGAAGTCAAATGGCAAATCTGGTGGTATCATGGGAATGCGTGGCAAAATCACATTTATTCCTTTATATTTACCCGTTATAAAGGTCCCTTCGTCGGAAGCCCTTGAGGTTGAAGTTCGAGATCGCGGAGTTGCTAATCATGCATTGTGTTGCTCTTTAGTCTCTGAAGCTCTTGATTTCGATGCTATAGATCTTTCAATTCTAAGGCGTATTTGGTGTTATTCATATGTTTAATTTTCTCTTTTGAAAGTTAGTTTACATATGACGAAGTTATTTTCTAATCCATTACTGAGGCAAGCACTTTGCTCTGACGCACCCCACCCCAATCCCCCAAAAAAAATTTTTTTTGCGGGCCTTTTCAATATGAAAAATAAGTTTGAAAATTGGTCTACAAACGACAAAGTAAGTTGATAATCAATTTTTCACGTGCACATTTCAAACAATTGAAAAAATTTTAGTGGACCTCTTCCATATGCAAAGGGCATTTTGAAAATTTGTTCTCAACTTACTAATTTTTCAGGGTTTTCGATCAAATGCTTTATTTTTTTGAAAATGATCTACAATCAAAGAAAATATAAAAACACCTGTCCATTGGTATATAATACATGCATATTTATAATTTAAAATACTGAATAAAATGGTCACAAAATAGGCGTCTCGTGTGAAATTCGGCAAAAGTGTACTATTGTCATGTGTTTTCTGCACGCATACACAGTGTAGAACATGCATTTGTTTTTTTAATTTATTTCTTCTGGTTGAGAAAAAATACATAACAGTTTTTGTTAAAAACTTTTATTTTTATTGTAAAATATAATTATTTTTTATTTGTTGTGATACCATACATTTTCTTCAAAATAATCTGATATCTCAAAAGCAAATATATTCTTAATTTCTGCGGATTCAGAATCTTCTTTTTCAATTTCAAGATTAATTTTTGATAACCATTTTATTCTTATAGAACATCCCTGTCGGAAACTCAGTTAACTTTAAGCTAACTATTTAGCAATTAGTGCTGACTGACACTTGGATTACTTTTCAATGGAAACAACTAACTTTTTTAACACTGCGATGTCCTAGGAAGTAGGCCATTGTCCGACTCTTCATTACTTTTAAACTAACTTAAAGCTAATTACATAACAGTTAACTTAAAGTTGACTTTTTATAGCCAGCTACAACTACTAACTACTTTCAATTAGCTTTAAGTTGGTTATTTTAAATTAACTTCTAAGTAAGTTAGCTTTCAGTTAACTAAAAGTTAGTTGTTTACACATTAGCTTTAAACTAACTATAATTCAGTTATATTTGTTTTCCAAAATAAAATAATTTACTAAAAATTTTTAATATTTTAAAGAAAACGAACATTTATTTAAAAATCATGTTGTTTTGGGCGCACTGCGAATGAATATAGCGCTTTTTTATTATTTTTAGCGCGTCTCGTAGGTCCTTTTCTACATCTTGAAAGCCAAGTGACCGCCCAAAACCTTTTTAGAATACATGTATGCACATTCGTACATATTTTTTGTTTAATGGTTACATACTTATGTACATATATTTTCAAATTAGGACTTACCTGTTAGAGGGTCATATAAAAGCTTAAAGTCTTTTAAACGCTTTTTACCATGGAATCCATTCAAATTTATCTTCAGAGCGGTGTTTGGACATGATAAAGCGTAATCCTGTTGATTTTTGGCGTTGATTAATAACTGTTGATGAAACGTGGGTCCACCACTACACACACAATGGGTGGAAGCTGGTATTTTGGGATGCACACGGAATATTGCTCATCGATTATCTTAAAAAAGGATCCACAATCACAGGAAAGTATTATCGTGCATTATTGGATCAATGGATTGATGCAATCAAGTAAAAACGACCACATTTAAAGAAGAGAAAAGTGCTCTTTCTTCAAGACAACGCACCGGTTCACACAGCATTAGATACGATGCTAAAATTACGTAAAATACACTTCGAACTGGTTGATCATCCACCTTATAGTCCAGATTTAGCTCCTATTGACTTTTTCCTGTTTCCAAACTTGAAAAAATGGCTCGCAGGAAAAAGATTCATCTCAAGCGAAGAAGTGATTACCGAAACTAACGCGTATTTTGAGGGGTTCCCAAAATCGTATTACTCAGATGGTATAAAAAAGTTGGAATATCGTCTTACTAAGTGTATTGAGCTAAAAGGAGATTACGTTGAGAAATAATTGGTTTTTGAAAAAAAAAATGTTTTTTTTCCTAGTTAGGTAGCTTCAATATCAATCCGCCCTCGTATCTGTTAAAGTTTTCGACATTTATCTGTAAAAAATAAAAAAATATACATACTATATTCATATGTATGTATCTAAATACATTTAAGCAAAGACTGCTGTTGCTGTTAACCAACAAAGGAAAAATACTGTACATAATATACACTTTGGGTAATGTAAATTTTGCATTGCTTAGTAGTTAGCTTTAAGTTACTTTATAAAAGTTAACTTATAGTTGGCTTTTTTTGTAGTGGACTACCTAATTGCCGGCAGGGATATGACTGGATCTGATGATATTAATAAATATTCCATTAGGTCCACATTATGTTCTATGTATTGAAGATTCTGATTTTTTAACATCCCTGTTTCCAGCTTCTTGGTCTTCTTCTGTTAGTTCTTCTAAAGCCAAGATACTATTTTCTATTAATTCTTTGTCATGAGCCAATAATCTGTGTAAAGTTGGTGTCATTGATTTCCAGGGATAGATGTTGTTGGAGGGTTCTTTGGTTTCAGAAGCAAACGTTTTAAATTTTTTCTATATTTATTTGTTTTTTGCTATTGATCACTGCTTCAGAAGATTTATATCAATACCAGTAATAGAAGATGTGGGATCTGGATTTTTGAAGAAGCGTCATGCCGTACTTCCATCATTTGAACTGCCATAACAATGAACAGCTTTATCTATAATTAAACCAAATTGTTCTTTAAACTCTATTTGAATTCAATTCTCCTTTTTTCTAAATTTATGTAAATCTGCATTATTTTTTGCTGCACTATCTTCAATTCCAGGAGTTGCTCGATACTTTATATCATACGCAAGATGTAAGCAGACCTCCAGAAATCTTATCCTAGCATGAGGACGTGAGATTCAAAATTTCAAAACATTTTTATTAAGAGTTAGAGCATTTGCAACTTTTCCTTCAACCATTGTCAATTGATCTTGAAATGTAACTTTTATTATCCTATAAAATTTTTTACTGAACATCGCAGACAATGCTTTAATTTTCTCTTTCAAATGATTGATATATTCATTGATTGTTGTATTATTGTTTTTAACATATATGAACAATTATTGGCAGACACAAGGATTTCGATCCTTGGGTTAACTTTATCCATATATCTTCGTGTTTAGCAGCGCTACTAAATTATGAAAATGGAATAATTAAGCGCATCCGTAGTGGAACCAAAGATAGCATAAAGGTTGAGGAATAATGTTTGTCGAGGCTGCTTCCGCTCTGTTGGTTATGCTCAGAAAATCCAGATATTCCATCACATTCCCATTTGAACATCAAAATGAGTTCAGAAACTTTGGTGAACGTCGATATATATCTTGAGACAGTATTTTAAAGGATTTTCGATATACATAATTTTGCATCTTTCAAGGAGACATCCAATGGTTGTTGTATTGGACGTAATATTTCGGATTTCGTGTCCCTTATTGAAAGATTTCGTATCGTTTTTCAGTAACAGCGCTAAAGCATCTTCATTAGTGAAAGATGACTTTGAGTTGCAGTTGGTAACACGTCTACAACTTTTTCCACTTCTTTTAAATGCGTGCTCTTCAATAATGACTTAAATGATTCTTTTATTTTACTTTCAGTATGTGTGTTTAAAAACTCTTCTTGTTTTTTTGGAGGGTGACCTATATTTTTGTCACCAATGAATATACATAATTATTTCTTTTGTCATCGAGTCCTCATCTTTTTATAAACTTTTGCTTCGACCAATCTGAAGCCTTAATCCTTTTTCGTAGCCTTTATAAAAATTTTCAAGTTTTAAATTCTCTGCAGGTTTAAGTATTAAGCCGTACGTTGGAATTGTGTCAAAAAGTTTTTCCTCTTTAAACATCCTATCAGAAATATCGTTGTTGTCCCATATTAATTTACAGAAATAACTATGTTTCAATGTTATATCCATTATTGCAAGAACTTAAATAAATGCATTTGGATAATACATTATTTTCTTGAAACTTGTTTCTAACAAACAAAAGGCAAAAGATGTGTATTGTCGTATTTTTTTTTTCTATTTTCGTTAAAAAAAATAATTATATTACAAAATTTAATTAGTACTCTCAGTACCAAAGCTGACATTAAAGATGCAAATTAGCAACTTTGCTTTTACATATTACTATTTACATAAGAAAGTAAAAGTGAAAAAATAATCTATATACATACATATATAAAAATGGATCTGTTGTTTGTTTGTTTGTTTGTATGTTCCTTATTCAGAAATGTCTTAATGATGATAAGGGAATTCAAGTAGGCTATTTTTTTAGAAAAATTTGAGGAGATAGGGCACACTCCATACAAAGCAATTTTTTATTTCCCTATATCTGTAGAACTACAACAGTGAGACTCTGCAAGTTTCCTGTGAACTCCTCTTAGAATAAAGTGAAACTTCCAGAAAAATCTCGAAGGTATCGGAGGTGGGAAACGAGTACCCCCCATAGGAGGTAACTATTAATTTTCTCATATCTGTACAATTATAAGAGTGAAGCTTTCTAAATTCGAAATGTGTTATTCTTCGAATAACGTGCGATTCCCAGAAAAATATTGGCGGTAGAGGATGGGGGAAACGGGTACCCCCATAGTATGTAGTTATTAATTTTCTTATATCTGTACTATTATAAAAGGGAGAATTTCTAAATTCGATGTGTGTTATTCCTAGAACAACGTGCAAATTTCCAGCAAAATATTGGGGTTATAGGAGGGGGAAACGGGTACCCACCAGACAAAGTAATCTAGATATATAAAACGGAATGTCTGTTTGTATGTTTGTTTGTTTGGTTATACCTTATAGGAGAGCTGTCCGCTGGACCAACGTTACTGATATTTTCACAGCATATAGCTTGGGCTCTGGAATGAATTGTATGCTACTTATTTACTAAAGTCCTGCTATAGAAATCATCCTACAGTAAATGTACGTTAAAATCACCAAACCACACATTTTTCATCTACTATTTCTTGCAAAGTATCCTCTAATTTATTTGTAAAAGTTGGAAATGTACATTTCTGACACCTTTTTATGCCCCTATTATGATTCAATGTTACAAATCAACTAACTATTATTTTGTATTATGATTCACAACGGATTTTCGTTGTCTTCGTACATAAGTTTTTGTCAAGCTTAATATGACATTTCGAATAAATTGTTAGAAGCTGAAATTTTTATCAATTCAATTATTCAAAGTTTGTTGTAATATATTGTGAAGTTTGATATAGATTTAATTTTAAAAATGGTCATATCCGTCGAAATGTATTTTTCGGAAGATTCTGAGTAAGAAACTATAATTTTTTCACGTATTCAACGCGGCATTAGAAATTGAAGTAGCCCACTGGAATTACCAACTGCAAAGTAAGTCAATGCATTAAGAAAATTGGAATAAGCTACTCAGTGTGTTTTTAGATTAAACAGGGAAGCGGTTATGTAGATGGAGAGCCACTTCAAGCAGTCAAAGCGAACATCTGTCACCTTCCCCGTCATAAAACTATGCGTTGCCTTTCGTTTTTTGCGGATGGAAACCACGAAAAAGGGGGCCAAAGATTTCAATGTTGGCCTATGCTCCAGATAAAGCGGTTAAAATAGATAATGTGTGTTGTGCTTTGCACATTTCAAGGTTCCATTTGATAAGCTTTTGACTATAGGTCAACAAGAATCCATAACAGAGAAAACAATCCTTTAAGAAACAGAGAAGCAGAAGGAATAAGGAACAACATAATGCATTCGTTGCAATAAAATTTGTATTTTTTAAAAGGTGTACAAGGTAAATACTGCAAAGTAAATAAATAAATTATTATTTTTGAAATAAAAACTTTTCATTATATAAAAGAGGTAACAAGAACAATAATTCATTGGTTATATATAAAAAAGGTTACTATTTAACACTAAAAAATATTCACAGTTTGCCATTCTGCTCCCGTTCTTGTAGGTGGACCAAGGCTATTTAATTCAACAGCGAATTGCTCTCAAGTCTCTTTGGCATGTCGACCCATAGTGCCCCTTGCCTCTTCCAATATCAGGATTCTTTTCTGAGAAGTCCATCTGAAATTAATTTCTATATTAATAGTTATTGAGTATTTTATGTAATTCTTTATAAACACGTATGTATGTGGTCTTCTCCATTTTTTAGCGCTGGCGGGTAGAAACATAACTAATAAATAGAAGTTGTTACATTTTGGAAGCTTCTTAACTAAACTTAGATTGGTTGTAAATCATAATACGGGTAATAACTTAACATACATATAAATGAACAGGTGATTGAAAGTTGAGTTGAGTTGTGAACCATAATAAGAATTTCGTAACCACAACTTAACTATTAAATTAGTTGTGAATCATAATAGGTGCAATAATATACAACACGCAAGGGTTTGTTTTAGAAATTAATGTAGGAAGTTCGACCGCAATGAGGTCCGAAAAGTTTTCACTCTTTTTAATAATTACGGTATGAATAATGTTGTCAGCCACATTAATTGAAGTTCTACCATATCCATCACTCCGGCAACAACGAACTGCCCGATAACCAGGTGTCGTATACAAATTGAGACAGCTATTTTCATACCAAGTTTCCTGTATTGGGACAATATCAGAAAGCTAATAAATTTTTTTTAATTTATTCAACTAGGAAACACTTTTTACGTTTACTGAAATTGTATTGAAATTATTTTTATTGATTTTTGATACATTGATAAAATATGATTCTAAATTCGAAAAGTAATGATAGTAAAAATATAATAAAAAGTTTAAATATATCCATTCTAACGAACACACTACTTCCTTTAGTGAACGCTTATTTATAATCAACTCTTTTTACAGATTTTGCATAGTTTAAAAGTTTCGTGGATTCGTGGCCTAAAAAATCTTTTATATAAATATTATTCAACGTAATATATTGCACTTATGTTAATACCAATCTTTTTTGCTATATTCAGAACAATTTCAATTGCATTTTTTTTTTGCCAGTGTTGAGGCCACTAATAATAAAATCGTTTTTTACTCTATCAGATATTTGATAGATGAATTTAATGAACGTATTTTTCCTCGCAACAATTTCAATTTTTTTCTTATTGGAAGAAACACCTTTCAATATATTATCATACTGAGATGGCACAAATTGCATAGTTTTATTTAGTTCAGCCAGCTGATCCAATTGTTTTAGTTTTGTTTTTATTTCTCGTAAATCATGTGATACAGAAGAGTTCTCATGAGGGAGTTATTTTTAATAATTTTTTTCATATTGCTTTTTATCAAGCTTCGTACAAACTGAGTCTAGAGTTTGCTCACAAGAATCATCACCGTTTGATATTTGTAATTTACATTTGCCGCAAGTTAAATTTTTTTACTTAAACGACGCACTGTGGTGCCTTTTCCCAAAATCCGTGGCAAAAATAGGCAATTTTATGACTAAATTTTGTAAAATGAATGAACACATCGTATAAAGGGCTTCTTACTGATCCCAATTCAAAAACGTTTGAATTTGACCATATTTACTACACATTAAATTTAGCCACAAAAAAATACAGGTTTTCTTGAAATATGAAGAAAGCTGTTACAATATCATGGCGAAAACGAGAATAATTTTTCCCCATTTTTAAAGTATGTAACTAAGATTTATTCAAAATATGAAAAAGAAATAAATAATAAAAAAGGCTCTCCAAAATTGTTTTCACTGCAGCACTTACTTGTTACATATTTTTATTGGTTCTCGTTAATACGGGATTTACAGCATGACTTTTCCCTTGCATTTTTCTTGAATTCTATTTTATATGCAGGTAGTTTTAAAACTTTTTTTATAATGAGCAAAAAACTGCAGTTATATAATCCAGTTAATTGAGGTCTGCATTTCTGTTTCACAAATCAGATAGTTTGAACCTTTTTTATTTCTGGTTATAAGTTAAACCGCAATTGCGTAGTGCATCCAGTTAAGTTTTTAATTTGTAAAAGTAGTGATCATTTACTTTAAAGTGCGATAATGTCATTTTAAAATTCTGAATTCTTCGAGTTATTCAGAAACTCACATAATGAAAATATATTTAAATTAACTATTATGGAAAAGGATGTTAGGTATATTTAAAATTCACTTCGTTTCCTTAAAAATTAATAAAAAATGGCTTGCCTCAAACCGTACGATAAAAACCTTTATGGAAAATAACTCAGACTGGCTAAATGGGGTTACAACTTTTTAAAACATCGAAGAACAGCATACATCTTCTGACAGCAGAAGAGAAAGACCTGCAAAAACTATAAACGAGTGTTCGGAGTACACAAAAAAAACGTAAACTTCTAAATGCCACAAAATATATATCAAAACATATTCAGAAGCATTATGTCTTAAGTATGTAAAAGATAAAGATAAATCAAGGTATGACATTACAAAAGCTGTTGCGCTTGCAAGCCCAGATCGACTGTAGAGGATTAAAGACAGTATTCCAACTCCTCCAAATGCTTTACCCACAAAGTATGGCATAGAAGAAGCCTTAGCGTTATTTATGGACTTGGGATTGTCAAAGGAAAAATATTCTATTTTACGAGGCTCTTTAAAGAATCATAATGTGAATATTCTTCATGGATACAAAAAGGTGACGTCTGCCAAAAAAGAAGCGGTGTCATCTAATGTAAAGTTTACTGAAGAATCGGTAGAGGTTAACCTGCAAGACTTAATGGATCATACAGCCAAACGCCTTATTCAAATTTTGCCTGAAAAGGAAGCAGTATTACTTCCAGATAGGCTTCCATTGATAAATAAGTGGGGATGTGATGAATCATCCGGTCAAAGTTCTTACAAACAAACAATTTCGACAAATGACACAACTATTACAGATGCAAATATGTTTATGGCTTCTGTAGTTCCTTTGCGACTCAGAAATGAAATCTCTGAGCATTGGAGAAATCCTCGCCTATCATCAATTCATTTTTGCTATTTTTTAAAAATGCAAAGAAGTCTTCAGAAATAATCAAATCTACAGTATACGATATAAAAAAGCAAATTTCTGAACTTAAGCCTTCTGTTCTTGAAATAAAGAATGAAAACACTGTTTTCATTGATTATGAATTTTGTCTTACAATGATTGATGGCAAAGTCTTAAATGTTTGAAGTATGCGATTTGCAAAAAGCCGCAGAAAGACTTTCGAAATTTTGATGATTCAAGTGATGAGAAAACTATGAATACGGAATTTCTCCGTTACATGCCAGAATTAAGTGTATGAAGTTTATTTTAAAACTAGCGTACATAATTTCACGAGAAGGAGGATGTTTTGAGAAGAACGCAACACCAAAATAAAAACTATCTGCTCGAAAAAAAATTAAACAAAATGAATTTCTTAAGGAGCTTGGACTGACAGTAGACTGCCCAAACCAGGGGTATGGAAATACTAACGATGGTAATATATCCAGAGCATTTTTTGAAAATGAAGAGGTAACAGCCCAAATTACTGGGGTCAATAATCATATAAAAAGGTTGGAAGTTATCCTAAATGTTATAAACTCTAGAGAAATAGTAAATGGCTCAAAGTTTCATGATTATGCTTCTGTCCAACATATAATTTTGGCTCATGGTAAAAATTTAATTGAACATCAATGGGAGAGTTATCAGAAGAAGCCCGGAAATACAAAAACAAAGACTGCAAACACTTCAGACACGCGAATACTTGCAAAATTTGACGGATTAGATGGAATGAGGACCTTTCCAATATGTTAGCGGCCTCTTCAGACCCACTAATTTCATCACAGAGACTTGTAAAATCTCAAAAGGATTTGGATGAACATAATTGTAGCTCCGATATGTTAAGTCTATTAGATATCGCTCCCAATATTAATGACTATTTTATAGAAAACTAACGAACAAAAAAAAATTATCATTATATATTATATAGCATAAATATTAAAAATATTTCACAAATGTGTATCTGTAGTGTAAATAAAAAATATAATATAATATTAGTCTTACATCTTGTATTAGAGTGGTATTTTTTCTAGACTTCCTTATGAGAATATCATTTGAAGCACAAGAAGTTGTGTTTTAAATGCTTTTTAAATTTTAAAAATATCATTATTTCAAATGATATGATTTTTGCGACAAAAAAGGTCAAAAGGGATCACCGTGCCGAGTGCCTATCATAATGCGGCAGCACTTATATAGAAGCTGAAGAATTTAAAGTTCAAGCGATTTTTAACCATTAGAAATATCTTGGTAGCTTAAAAAATTATGATTTTTCCAACGAAAAGACCACTGTGCATAGAGCCTCTGTGGCCATGCAGGTTACTTATTTTAAAACGGAAGGGGTTATTTTTTAAATGCTTTATACATTTTTAAATATCTTTATTACTTTAAAAGTTATGTTTGTAATAAAAGCAGTAAAAAGCTGACACTGAGCACAGTACTGCGGCTAACCTATGACCGTGCAAATCATGTATATTGAAGCCTGAGGAGTCTTCTTTCAAATGCTTTTAAAATTTTAAAATATCTTTATTACTTTAAAACTTATGATTTTTGCAACGAAAAAACCCAAAAGGCCCCACTGTGCGTGGGTTTTTAAATATATTGTGGAACAAAGTTTTTAAATTAAGAAGTAAAAGCAATAAAAATAATTAAAATGAATATAAAATTCTTTGTTCATGATTTGAACCCCTGCTAACCCGTTGGATCGCGTTCAAATCCTGAACTACAATGTGATATTTTTTAAAATAATTTTTGATACATTTTAGTTATTTTTATTACTTTTTATTTAAAAAACTTTGTTCTTTTTTTTTAGAATTTTTGATAGCTTTAAATTATTTTCAATATGAAGATAACAGAAGTTTTATGTAATAGTTGGCGATATTTTTAATCAATTTTGGGAGAATTTCTTCATTATTAAATCTTTTCTTACGTTTCAAGACATTTCTTCGTTTAGTCGAAGACCATTGGCTTTTTGGTAAAGACGTTGAAACACTTCTTGGATGTGTAAAACTGATTTAAGTGCTAATAAAGGGATGTTCATATTTTTATAATGCATTCTAGGCAAGAAAGGATTACAAATTTGTTACGAAATTCATAATTTATGGCTGACTTCATAAACGCAGTTTGCAAAGCAACACTAGAATGCCTTGTAAACTCATGCTTCCAGTGTTGCTTTGCAAGCTGTGCTTATAAAGCCAGCCTTTACTATGGAATAGTGATGAGAACCAATCATGCTTAATCGTGATTAAGTTTTTGTTTTCATCACGTGAGCGTGCGTCCGTGATGGTGGGTGACGATTTTTTTGCTTTAATATAATTTTTTTCATTTAAATTCTTAATTTAAAAAAAAATTTCGTATATCATGAGCCTAAATTTTCGTGATTATGTCTTCTTTCGTCACTCCATACTATGGTGAAGGGTATGTATGATTCGGCACAGCTAAATGTATCACTCTTACTTGTTTTTGTTTAGATTGACTGTTGAGAATATTCGGTCGACATTTGCTGAAGAAATGGGATGATATATTAAGTTTTCAACAAATTTTGAAAGGACCGGAAAAGCTAGAAAGTTGTCAGCACGAGTTATTTTTGAAACTTTTGAGCAAAATTCTTCACAGCTAAAATTATCTAGAGTTCTAAAATAGTCATTGAATTTAATAAAACGGAGTGCTCTCAATTCATCTAAGGCTTGAATATCCTTTTCACTAATTAAATTTGGAAAATTGTGTATTAAGCCGGTCAAGGAATTAACTTTCTTTTTAAAAATCTCAAAGGTTCAACACATGAGAGCTCATATCGTTAAAATCAAATCGTTTTATTATTTGTTTACATAACTCAATGTAAATTTTTTTAATTAAAAACAACCAATACGCAAAACTTAGCTTCACTTTTTGAGAAAAAAAATCATCAAATCATATTTTGGTTCTCGCGTTATGAACACAGACGCGGAAAAGAGCAAGCACAAAATGTTGTTGAACTCAAAAGAGTAAATCACGGTACAATTGCTCGCGTTTTCAATGACCCTGTTGCTTTATTGGGCGAAAATTTTAATAAAAACAAAATACTTTTATATTATATGGTGAAATCAGATCATTATTTGAAGTTTTTTTTTATCCAAAAATGCTGCATGTAACATGTTTAGCTCATGCCATGCACCGTGTTGCTGAGGAGATTAGAAATCAATTTGAAAAAATAGATTTATTAATTTCATGTAGAAAGAGTGCTTTTGAAAGCTGCCTTTAAAGAAAAATATTCAGGGATACGACTACCTCCACAGCCTATAGTAACTAGATGGGGAACGTGTTTTAACACTGTCAGATACTATGCTGAATATTTTAACGAGTTTAACCTTCGCTTTCATAATCTCTACCCAGGTAGAGAAAGCGACTTTCATTTGCAAATAACTGAGCGAGTTTTCATCAAATCTGAAAGTTCCACCGAGTCAGTTATTAAATTTTAATCTTAAAGCAGAAAATGCAACCAAAAATGATTTTACTGCAGAACTTCTTAATTTTTTTAATTTTGTCTTTTTTTAACATTTTTAATATATTGTCAAAGAAATCATCTGAAACTTTTGGAAAAACAATGCGTCATGTAAATAAATGGATTTTCGTTTTAAAATTTGAAATTTTAAAATTATACAAAAAAGTGAGAAAAAGTATATACGTATGTAATATTTATTTACGCAAATTGTGAGAAGATGAAGATGGGCCCATAGGGACAACCTTCACACTTTGTCTGGGTGAAGCTATGTGGCTTCTTGCATTTGAGACATGCTTGCCGTGTAGCTCTCTTCCTTTTAGAATATATTTTGGCCTTGTTGCACATTTTTTGTATTTTTCCCCCATACAAAATTAGGAAATATTTTTATACCTACCCGGATAGATACTATGTGTTGACGTAAAAAAATTCTTCATGAAAATGAAGGTTAAAAATGTTGTAGAAAAACTAAGTGATGCTGATAATATTTCTATTAACAAACTTAAAGTAATTTTAAAGTCAAACAACTTAAGCAATGAATTGGTATTTGTGCACACAAATCATGGCTTTTTTGGTGATGCTATAGTCTAATTAGAGAGTTTTATTTATTTAACAGCTCAAATTTAATTAATTAAAGATGCGGTAAAAAATGTGTGCTCCGAAAGGCAGAATAAGTGAAGAAATTAAAAATAAATTTGATAAAGTTACACAAAAATTATGGGTTTAAAAAAATGCAACAAATGGTATCAATATTTTATAGTCCTAACAGCGAAATTTTTGAAATTGAATATTCCACAAACGAATTAGCAGCATTTAAATATGCACTAGTAAGTTCTGCTGACGTGGAACGTTCATTTTTATTATATAAAAGTTTTTTTCAGGCAAAATCGTCAAAGATATACATTTGACAGTTTAAAAAAACACTTATTCATTTACATACATAAATAAAAGTTCGACTTAATTTAATTTTGTATTCTGTATGATTTAAAAAAATGTTTGTTAATAAACCTGACAGACATATGGTTTACATACCATAGTACACATACTAAGGAATTTTATACTATTTTAGTGTAACAGACTTGTAGTATCTGTACTACGATATTGGTTTTTACATTTGCTTATATGTTTAAAAAGGCAAGTCAACCAGGTGGTACCGTTTCTACAACAATACAAAATTTGTTGGAGAAAATATCTGGCGGCACTGTCGGCACAGATGAATCTTGAAAAAAATGTCAAGCGGAATATAAAACGGAATACGGTATATGATAGTTTCAAATAAAGCATTATATGAGTATATCATCAACATGCAAGAATTTCTTGCAATTTCGATGTACTCAGACTATTCAGCTGATGTAGTGTTGTTACTACCTTGTTGATGTGGCTATAACTGCACAGTTGACTGGGTTGCCAGAGTTCTTATTGAGCACAGCAAAAAGCTGTGTTTAATGAGATACCACATTTATACTACGTACATTTTCATAGCATACGAACCATCTTTATACCATTTTGTTCGATGCATAGTGGAATAATACAGTTGGTGTCGAACACTGCCTTTAGGTTCGAAGCTGCCAAAAAGTACAAAAGAAAAATGGCAAAATGGTTGCATATTCTGTTCTATAAAGAATTTTGTTTCGTTTCCTTTTCTTATTTGCATTTCAAACAAGTGATAAAGTCAGCTTTTTTGCAGTGTGTGTGTGTATGTGTTTGTAATACATAATCGAATTTTGACAGACTCGAACCCCAAAAATAAAAAGTCCGTTAACGCTTCGACACTACCTGTGTTATTCTACCATGGTTCGATGGTTTCATTGTAGTTTAGCTTGACACATATGTAGTATACCGTTCTATTGTAGTATACAAATCCTGTCTGTCTAGGCTATAATAAAGTTTATTTTTTTTAAGTTTTTAATGACAAAATGTTTGCTAAGAAAGCAATGAAGCTGATTTTTTCTTAAGTTTTTAATATTATTAAATGATGAAAAAAAGTTTATAAATTCATATTTTATTAATTTTAAAGACATATTTTTATTTTTAATGTATATTTTATGTACAAAAAACGCGATTTTAAATGCATGAAAATCCTTTCTCTAATTATAACATTTCTAAAGTTTATAAAAGGGTTTTGTGACAAAGTAAAGGGTGTCTCCTTAAAACAATATTTAGTTATTTTTGACATAGTTGTGATTTTTTTTATTGAATTGCAAAGACGATATGTTTCGATTAAATATGGAATAAAGTACTTGCCATATTTTTGAAAGATAAAAATCGCTCGGGGTTAAATCTCATGATCTTGGAGGCATGCAGTTGACATCAGAATTTCTTGAAATAATTTGTTCTGGAATTCGTTGCTACAATAAATCGATTGTTTCAAACGTGAAGTGGCAGATAGCGCCGTCTTGCTGAAACCACATCGTTTAGATCCATGCCGTCCCCTTGAGGCCACAAAAACACCGTTATCATGTTCCAGTAACGAATGCCGTTCACAGTCACTGCAATTTCGGTCTCATCTTAAACAAGTAAGAGAGATATGTTCGGTTGTGCCGAATCTTATATACCCTTCGCCATAGTATGCAGTGACGAAAGAAGTCAGAATCACGAAAATTCACGCCCACGATATACGAAAAAAATAAAAAAAAAACATATGGAAAAAATTACATTAAAACAAAAAAAATTGCCACTCACCGTCTCACGGACGCACCCTCACGTGATGGAAATAAAAAATTAATCACGATCATGCATTATTGGTTCTCATCTCTATTCCATAGTAAAGGCTGACTTCATAAACACAGCTTGCAAAGCAACACTGGAAGCATGAGTTTACAAGGCATTCTAGTGTTGCTTTGCAAACTGCGTTTATGAAGTCAGCCATAAATTATGAATTTCGTAACAAATTTGTAACCCTTTCTTGCCTAGAGTGCATTATAAAAATATTAACATCCGCTTATTAGCACTTACATATATATTTTTTCACACATCCAAGAAGTGTTTCAACGTCTTTATCAAAAATCCAGTGGTCTTCGACTAAACAAAGAAATGATTTGAAACGTAAGAAAAGGTTTAATAATGAAGAAATTCTCCCAAAATTGATTAAAAAAATCGCCAACTATTACATAAATCTGTTAGTCTAATGATTAAAATATTCCAATATTATATTCATATTGAAAATAATTTAAAGCTATCAAATATTCTTAAAAAACGAACTTTTTCAAATAAAAAGTAAAAATAATAAAAATAACTAAAATGTATCAAAAATTAAAAAAAAAATTAATAAATGGTTGGTCAGGATTTGAAACCGTACCCTACCGGGTGGTGGCACGGTTTCGAATCCTGATCACAACAAAATGCAATTATTTTTTTGGTTTTCGATACATTTTAGTTTCTTTTTATTACTTTTACTTTTTATTTGAAAAAGTTGTTCCACAATTTAAAAAAAAAAACCAGGCACAATCTCATTTATAATATATTTTTTTTTAATTTTTGGGTTTTTTCCAATTTTATGAACGATAAAAGGTTTATTTATTTTTCAAAAATATCCCATATGTTATCAGATAGGATTTTGTACAGTGATAAAATAATTATATAATGAATTCAGTAAGTTGTCGACGTTTTTATTTGATATAATAATAACACCAAAAATAAAGATAACTTAATGGTGTTAGAAAAAATTTTGAATTATAAAATATAACAACATATTTTAATTCATTATTTTAATTTATTTTTTTTTTTTTTGAAACTCGTATAATGTACGTATGTATGTAAACTAGTGGTATTCTGATAGTTGTCTTTTTAAAATTTTGTTAACTTTTCCATTTACTTATCTGTATTGCGGTTGGGCCAGACGATAAAGGTTTTGGTTCAATATAACCTGTATATTTCTGATATAGAAACACAATGGAATTTCAACCACAATTGATTTAAAAAATACGAATTCGGTAATTCATATTCAGCCTGCTAAGAAAACAGATGAATTTAATTAAAAACATTTTTTATTTAAATCTTCTACTGCGTTTACTAAGTAAGACAGAGAACTAAATATGAAAAATTACGATAACATCGCAAACAGAAAGCATTTTGCTCTCAAATCCAACCCATAATTCGGCTTATTTTCGTAATATTTTACCATTAATCCGCGTCCAATTCCGTAGTGCGTGCTATCCACATGCGATATTCCGCAAAACTATGATTTTTTAGGTGTTTTTATTGAATGTGTTTAATGTGAGTGAATTAGTGGTTGGTGGTCTAAACACATAAATTTAGGCCTTCACTAATTTACGTTTTTGTTCCTTGCAAGCACTTGGAAACTTGAAGGACAGTGTTGAACAATAAAACAATAAAATTGCCGTATCATAAAACACTAAAATAAAACTTTATTTTACTTCTGTTTAAATATAATTAAGACATTAAAGAAAAATGTTTAGTTATACGAAAGTCCAACATTGAATTACAAATCAAGCAAAACTTACATATGGGACTAAAAAATGCTTAACTGATTTTTTAATAATTAATAATACATTATTTGTTGACCTATATATTAAACATGACATACAATTGATATTAATATGAATAGTCAATAGGTTGAGTAAGCAAATAAATAAAACTGTAATTAAAGTTTATTGCCAGCTGACCTATATATTAATATAAAAAAATATATAAGCAAATTTATTAAGTAAAGAAAATGACAAATAGAATAAACAATAACTACATATCGTAACAGAATGTAAGACCAGTTAATTTTATATGAATATGAAGAAATCAATTTTTTATCTCGTAATATCTTAACTTCTCACACTTTTTCCCAAAACAAATTGCAATTGATTATTGAGGGGTATAGCTTGTCCCTCAATAATCAATTGCAATTTGTTTTTAACAAAATGGTTAATGTTTTGCTGAATAAGTAAAATATTAATTTTGGGAAAAAGTGGGAATAAAAATTTAACACTAAAATTTGAAAGATTCCCATAAAAAGCACCAATTCTTAACTTATCATTTTGTATATGTTGAATTGGGGAAAATACGAAAATATGCAAAAGAAAATGAAATACAAATATGTATGCATATACTATTTTTGGAAATTTTCCCCAAACATTCTGATCTAAAAATCCAAAGTTCATATGTATGTATACGATAGGAACTGATTGTTTGAAAAATATTTGATGAATTGCGAACTATTCTTAGAATACATTTTAATTAAGCCCACATTAAATTATTCAATTGGATAAAGCAATCTCGAAGCTAAATATAAATTTGTGGAAAGTAGGTATTTGCAATACTTATTCAAAATACAAATGCATTTTAAATTTTTATTCCAAATACAAAATAGTTTTTAATAAAAGTTTAATTTTCACATTGGAAATGATATTTTTAAAATTTTTTTACTCTATAATTTTGCTGTTTTTTAATCAATATTAAATCATACAATTTTGCTGATGTTTGCATATTTTTAAGAATTTTTGGCATTTTAGAGATTTTTTCAAGATTTTTGGCTGCCGATTGCCAATTATATGATTTTTTCAAAATAAATTTTGGGAATAATTTCCAATATTGCAGTTGCAATTTTTAGAATATGCGCTATTTTCGCGGGGTTTTCAATTTTTTAGTTTCTTAGCTAATTACATTTTGGAGCTTGATATCAAATTAAATTCTTACATCAAACTTTTTTATTTTATAGAAAAATGGCAATTAATTGAAGTGCTTTTGAAGATTAACTCACCGATGTTACAGAATGAAAGAAACATTTCTGAACACTGAACCTGAATACAGAAAATAATTAAAATTACACAAGTATAAAACAGGATATAAGCATAAATTTTGCCTTTCTTCTAAAATCACAAATAGTCATAAAAAATGAAATATTAATACATTTTCAAAACAAAACTAAAATTCAATTTCATTAATTTTGTATATTTACTCGTACATAGTGTCTTGACGATCCATTACATTTCTTTAATATAAATAATATAAAAAATAATTATGGTTATTTATATACGAAAAGAAATTGTAAGCGATAGAAATACTGTAATATGCATGCATAATATTATACTAATAAACTTACAAAAATAAGTTTAAATATACAAACAAAAAAAACAACAAATCATTGCTTTTCGATTGTATATACACAATGTGTACATGTGCCCATGAACGCATTTCAGTAGGTGTGTAATATCTGTGTGACAAAAAGGGAAGATTTACAACAACCACACCAATTTCCATCTAGAATTTGAAGTTTTAGTATTTTATAATAAATAAGATATACTATGTTCTTAAACGCGTAAACTACTATGAAAAATACAACTTCTCTGTGGTGTTCAAGAAGCGCTTGTGACTACCAACCAGTAGGTTGTGGATTGAATCCCAACGCAACTTTTTCAAAAAATTTTAAAAGAAAATTATTTCGAATACCATTTTTTTGCTCATATTTTAGTCGTTAATGGACCGACTTGAATTATTTTCAGTCTAAACCTTCGTAGAACTCCATACAAGAGATCTGCTTCATTAAATTGACCGTAGTACAGTCGGGGCCATAAAAAAACAACAGAATAGGAAATATAACAAAAAAGTCTTTTGGCTATATCTCATTAATTATTGGACCGAGTTTTGTTATTTTCAAACCGAACAAATTTATGAAAAATTCCAAGAGAATGGTATAAAATTTATTTCTCTATGTTGTGGTTTGGCCTTAATTCTAACTACACCAAAATGCAGCAGACAGACGGACATCGCTCATTCGACTTCTCTATCTATAAGGATCCAGAATATATATACTTTATGGGGTCTTAAATGAATAATGAAGAAATTACATACGGAATGACAAACCTATATATCCCCTTTCCAAATTTTTTGGTGAAGGGTATAAAAAGTTAGTCAATCACGCTGCCTGACCAAAATCCAGATAGATGCTTGTTGTTGTTGGTGTATTTGTTTCTCATATATTGCATGAGAATTTCCTGGGCCCCAAAAACGACAATTTTGTGAACTCACGAAGCCATTCAGATGGAAACGCGCTTCATCGGAAAAAAATGTTTTTTAAAATAAATTGGCATTAACTTCGCTTTGTTCCATTACGCATTGAACGAATTGCCGGTGCTTTTCATGTTCTGTTTTTTTCAGCTCTTGGGTAAGCTGAATTTCTTAGGCATGCGACACTCTCGTTAACAGCAGCAACGTTTCCAAGAGATGACGCATAACCTACCCAGATTCTTAATATTGTTTAATCAATCTTAATTAGGTGCACTTTCTCAAATGAAAATTCTTCGAAATTTCAGAGTTTCCACTTGCAAAAAAATAACACTAAATATAAAAAATGTACTCTTACTGAGGCTCCCTTTATTTAGTACGTTTATACAAAATCACATAACATTTAACGTTATTTAGATTATACGATCTGTAAATAAAAATTTACTCTAAAAAAATTTAAACTTATATTCATATAATATTCTTTTATTTCTTTAAGGTTCAAATCAGATTGTCAAAGGGATTAGGTATTTCTATAGTTACTAGATTACCTTGCGAGGAATTGGCCTACATTAGTTTAGAAGACATTGATCTCAATATAATGTTATTGCCTTCAACAAAATCAATAGATTTAAAAGTCGGAGACATGCAAATAGATAATCAGCTTTTGGACGCCCAATATCCAGTAGTACTGCACACTTGGAAATCGAATGCGGAAAGTGCAAATAGAGAAGCAATAGTTTTTAAAACAACATTACTACGTAGTCCTAATAAAAATGCTGTCATATTTGAGTGTTTTACTTTGGATGTAAAACCTTGTACTGTAATTTTCGAAGAAAGATTTATTCTGAAGACTGCACTGTTTTTGAATTATGAAAAACAAGGACCTCCAGAGGAACAGGAAGCTGATAAGCACTTTTATCGTAACCATGAACATCAGTTTTCTAAAAATACCAAACGGTTTTACTTTGAAGAGTGTTCAATAGGCTCAACGCAGGTAAGTTATTATAACGTAGGACATGATCAATTCTAACTAAAAAAAATAAAGCAAAAGGATGCACTATACTCTCTGTAAGAAGTATCTACTTATTTAAGATACTCGTTCAAAGATTAAAAATTTGTGAGAACATAAAAATTTGCTCACATCCATACAAGATTAAATGGCATTGAGAATATTTACATATCTATCTATATCATTAATAGGCAAATACTTTTTTTTAGATCCCTTTTACCCCTTTTACAGCCGTAATAATGAACCGATTTCCGAAAGATGTTTATGTTTTTATGGGGATTTTAGATAAATGTGCACAATTTTTATTTTATTTAAATCGGTTTATTATTTTGGGAGCTATAAGCGTTTGAAGTTGCTAACAACCCTGTAGGAAGTCAAATACATTTTTAAATAACTTCAAACTGGTTTTTTTTATAGTCCATTTCGCATCAAAATGTCTAGTTCACGAATAAACTCATCGCGGAATTCTTCAATATTGTTGGGTTTGCTTCGGCCTAAAAAAAACTCCTACAGGAAAAACAGACAAGCTTGTAATATTGACGACCTTCATCAAAATTGGTCACAACTTTGCTTTTGAACTTTTGAACAATGCAAGGCCGTCAACCGAAACGAAACCCTTTCTACTCGTTTGAAAATTCCAAAATTAGTATATAATCTTGGGATGATTTTTGATACGATTAAACAATCATTTTTCTGGGAAAATGCATTAGCACTTAATGGCACATCTATGCCTTCTCCTTTTAAAATTGCCAAGAATTTATCAAAACATTTACGCGATGGCTTATTTCTATGATACCACTCTCCTAATTGTTCACGTAAGGATTGCTTTTTTGGATGCAAACTAAAATAATTATTTTCCACATCAGCTTCACAAAAAAGCTCATGGCATGCTTCTTTTGTTTTCTTATTTTCTTTTCATTTACTTATTTTGCTTTTATTTATTTCTTACGTGTGTTCCTATGCAATATGTTTGGTTGGTATCTGCATGAGATTTAAACCATTTTGTAATCATTTGAAAAATAGTTATAGTTAGTGTTTTTTAGCAACCGAATATTTTATTTACTACAGGGAATACTTGCATTCTTATTACACATACAAATTGTGTATGTGTGTTTGTCCAATTTGCTTTGTGTAAAAATGAGACAGAGTTTTTTCTATATGTATTTTGTAAGAAGAGCGATAAGTAAGAGAAATTTAAGTTCTTTATTTAGATTTTTTTTGTTTTTGTAGATTGCCGTATATATTTATGTAGATGGTTAATATTTAATTACTAGAATGCGGGCGATTCGCCAACAACAGCTGGATATTGCTCGTATTTTTTTTTTGGCAAAAATATATTTTTGTTTGACATCACTCTACACAAATGTGTACCTGTTGTTGTTTTTACATTTTCTACAAACCTCTTACAACTACAATTAGAGTTGAAAAAAGTCAGCCTAGGTAGTAATGGTAAAGTAGGAAAGTAAAAAATTTGGTTGATTTTTGAGTTCTTGTTACAACTTTGATATTTTTTTAACTTTTCATTTGTTTTAATGAAGATTTAATATAATCTCTCCAGTTGTTCTAAGAAATATTTGAGTAAAGTTCCCTGATGATCTGCATTAGCAACAGTGAAATGCGCATAGGAATAAGCTATACCCCTCTATAATCGATTTCAATTTGATTTTAACAAAATTATTAATGTTTTACTAAATATGTAAAATATTAATTTTGGGAAAAAGTGCGAATAAAAATTTAAAATACTCAAATATTTATTTTTCAACATAATGTCCTTTTAAGTCAACGTTTCTCAGTTTTGGTAACGCTTCCAAAAAAATGGGATTTCTTGAGGTCCTTAAAATAGGCAATTGTTTGGTTAATAATTTCAGCGTTGGAGCTAAATCTCTTTCCAACGAGATATTTCTTTAGGTTTGGAAATAGGAAGTAGTCACTAGGGGCTAAATCCGGAGAATATGTCGGATGAGGTACCAATTCGGATTGCGGTTAAACAACTCCAAACAATTCTTTGAAGATGTCACACGGTTGCGTTTATGGTCAACGGCACCCATTTTCCAGACAACTTTCTTAAACCCAGCTGATCACCTAAAATCGGAACCACACTGCCATATGAAATGCACTTTTACTCTTCGATCGGCCAAGACCATATCGTGGATTTCTTCGACATTTTCGGGTGCATTGACCGTCCAGAACGTTCAGCGTCATTTGTACTTGTGCGACCACAACGAAAGTCAGTAAACCACTTTTTTACCATTGAAATCGATGGTGCAGAGTCCCCATAGTATTTATCGAGCTTTTTCTTGGTTTGTGCCGTTGTTTAAATTTGGCCGTTGTTTAAATTTGGCAGCAACTCTGAAATTGAAAACTATCGTGGCGTCGCAAAGCTAAGTGTTATACCTAAATTGTTTGAAAAACTTATTACAGAATATATGTATATGCTACCAAGTTGAAATATCATATCCCCGTATGCACATGGCTTTCAAAACAATTGTTCTACAACCACAAATCTCCTTCACCTTACGATTGCAATAAATCGTGGCTTTTAACAAAAAATTTTATCTACTATTACTTCTTATCAAGAAATAAGATCTAAGCATAAAATGGGTATATTCGTACTTAACAAATAGATCACAGACAGTTCGTTTCAAAAACACATTTTCTAAAAGTATAGCTGTACCTTCAGGTGTACCCCAGGGTAGCCATCTTGGGCCGCTACTATTTTCACTTTTTATTAATGACTTGCAAACAGCAATAAAATTTTCATATATCCTAATGTATGCTGATGACGTAAAAGTTTTTCTAAGCTATAATAAATTTTTGGATCATAAACTTCTTCAAATGGACCTGGACTCACTCTATGAGTGGTGCAACGTAAACTTAATGGAGCTTAGTTTGAATAAATGTAAATTAATGCGATTTGTGACATCTAATCAAATTACTGCTAACTATTTTCTTGGTGATCATCAATTGAATTTGGTCGACAGTTTTCTGGACTTAGGTATTTTACTAGAGCCTAAGCTGACCTTTATCTCACATATAACATTTGAGCTTAGTAACCCGTACATTGGGAAAGCAATTTACATGTCACTGGTACGTCCGATTCTAGAGTTTCGATCAATAATATGGGATCCTATTTATCAAATTCACTCTGATGCTATTGAATCCTGTTATATTGTCTTCGAGGATTACGTTTTAACCCAGTTGACTTGCCTTCTTACTCTGCTCGGCTTGCCCTTATTAAGCTGCCTACTTTAAAAAGCCGTAGAACTACGCTGAATGTATCCTTTGTCTTCAATATTATTGATGGTGATATCTATTCTGGATTTGTGATACATGAAATTTCGTTTAATATTCCTTAACGTACATCCCGTAATTTCACTCCTCTATCAGCAAAAGTTTTTAGAGCTAATTATGCTGATGCCGATCCTCTTCGAAGAACTTGTAACACATTTAACCAGTTATATAGATTTATAGACTTTGTCGATGTATGAAAAAATGAAATTATAAATTTTCTAAATTAATAACAAATTGTTGTATGTTATTTTATTGTATTTTATTTAATGTTGTGTAATGTAAATAAATGTTAGTATTTGTCTGTAAGGAATTCAATTTCACAGACAAATAATAATAAATAAATAAATAATAATTACCCTTTATTGTGGCTAACCGTCTCCCCGGAATATTATCCCCAATTGCTCACCATCGGCCAAATCAAACTGGTTGATGGTCTTCCAGTACAGCAAAATACAGCCTTCTGCTGGATAGTGGCAGGACGGGTCTCTAGCGAACAACTCTCAGTGGAAACATTCGGTATATGTACTAAAGGCGATAAAATGACGATGGCAATTGAAAAAAAACTTGAAGAAATCGAAAATCCACAATAACAACAACTATTCCCATAAGATTTATATATATTATATTTTATCATCCCAAATAAACAAACTAAAAAACAAAACAAAAAATGATTAACAATATACAAAAAGAAATATTAAATAACTTTATTGAATTAAATAAAAACTTCTAAAGTTGTCTCACGTCACTTGTTTACATTAACATCCGATCACTAAGACTAAATTTCACATCTCTTCTTACTTCTATAAACTGTATAACAAACGAAATAAAATTCATTGTTTTAGTTCAGTGGTGACCGTTTCATAGCACAATTGTGCAGAGAGTACTTACACGTCGTCGTTGAGACAGCGACGAATGCATAATTATCAACCGTAATTATCTAGCAAGCACATGTATATCATTTCAATATAATTTATATTCTTTTAATATAATAATTTTTCTGCGTATGTGACATTGTTTTAAGATAATTAATTGATATTTTTAAACATTTAAATTAAGTTTTAATGAATATAATATTGATTTAATTGAAAAAATCAAAAAATATGTTCTAATAAACTCTTAATTGAATCTTAAATTTTCTTAATTGAATCTCGTTTTTAATTGTTCCTTTGAGCAAAGAATTTCTGTAATTTAAGCTATTTAAAAAAATATATTTTATTTCGTATGCGTAAAATATTACCTAAGGATATATAATGCAGCATTATATTTCAAACACTTGCCTTTTTGTTTGGTGGGTAGCTTTGTTAACTCACTAATACTAATAAGAATCAATACAACCACTGTTTTAGTTGTGGTCACCACTGTTTTAGTTGAAACCAACATAACCGATAATGAAAATAACTTTTATAATATGAAAGGTTTTAACTACATATATTTCTCAATAGAGAAGGTATAGGTGTAGGTGTTGCTGTTTATATTGCAGAAGATATAGAGATCAACCACGTATTAAACAACAGAAACTCTTTTGAAATGATACAAATAAATATAAATTTAAAAAAACAACAAAAATCTTTCTCTGCTCTCAATTTACCGTTCCCCTTATTTAAATGTCCAAACATTTATCAACAAAATTGATACAATAAAAAACAAGAAATATTTCTAATGGGAGATGTAAACATTGAATGTAAACAACAACATACTTAAACAAGAAAACGAGTAATGGTATGCAATGTTTGATTAAAGGGAGTACTCGCGAAGACGTAAAGAGAAATACTGCATCATGCATAGATCATCTCTTACTAAAAACAAACAAAACAACACAAAATACATATTCTGAAATAATAAAAAGTACTCACTTTTTTGTTCGATTTACGAAAATTTAAATAATCAGGGCAAGGAAAACACAAATATAATATCACAGGGTCTGCAATTAAGCAACTACAGAATTAACAAACAAATTAAAGAAATAAATTGGAATATCTTTATTAATCAAACAACAAATGCGAATAACCTTTATAACAAAATCCACCAAAAATTTAATGAAATATACAAAAATTCAGTTAAAAAACAAATCCCGAGCAAAAAAAAAATCGGCAAACCCATGGATTAGTGACGAGATTGTTAAATACTGTGACACTAGGGTTAAACTTTTCAAAAAATAGCGAAACAATCGCAACAATATATCATTTGAAAATGAATTCAAAATTTTTAGAAAGTTTCTAAATAAAATATTTCGAAAAAAATAAATATTTTAGAAATAAATTTATCGAAAACAGATATAACATGCGGGCGACATGGCAAACCATAAATGAAATAATTGGCAAAAAATTTAGTAATATCGATACTTTTATCATGCGAAATTTTAAAAAGGAAAATTGAAATAACTTTTTAGTAAATTTGCATCGAACTTTAGTCCTAATGTTAAAAAACTACTGCAACAACTGCAATAAAAACAATAGAAAATTGTAAAAGTGCCCTACAAAACACGATATATGTTGAACACGCAGATGAACAAGAAATTTACGGGATCTTAAAATCTCTCAATAAAAAAAGGTCCGGGCATAGATAAAATCCGGCCGAAAGACCTTAAATTAAATGCTAGCAAATTAACACCTATTATTGTTACACTCGTAAATTTAAGTATTGAGCATGGCACAGTTCCAGAGCTGTTAAAAACTTCAATACTTAGGAGAATTTACAAGAACGGAACACAATCAGAAACAAGTAGCTATAGACCAATTGCCACTCTGTCTATAATAGATAAAGTTCTTGAAGAAATTATTGTCGGAAGGCTCACAGATTTTCTCCAAAAATATAATATATAATCAGCAGAGATCAGTACGGGTTCCAAAAAGCGAAAAATATCAACCAACTCTTGGGAAACTTTTCAAACTATGTTAATAAATGATTAAGTAATAATATGCATGTAATGGTGTTATTTATAGACTTCAGTAAAGCCTTCGACACCCTCTCCCATGACAATATCCTTCTTGTCTTAGAAAGAAACGACATAAGAGGGAACATTTTGAACTGGTTCAAAAGTTATCTAGAACACAGATCATATTACGTGAAAATAGACAATAATTTTAGCAAAGAAGTACAGTACGACTCTGGAGTGCCACAAGGATCCCAGCTGGCACCAATTTTATACCTCATTTATGAGAATGATATGCTGAAATGCTTGAAAGAGTGTGAAACTTTTGCATATGCAGATGATACTGCTATTATTGTCGCAGATAAAAACGTCTCGAAAGCAACAGAAATAATGCAAAAACAACTGGACATAGCAACAAAGTGGTGTCATGACAACGGCCTTATAATTAACGCTAAGAAAACAAAGATTATGCATATTAAACCTCGTCATCTTCCAAGCTCACAAATAAATCTGATCTTTCACAGTATAGACTGTTTACATGACAAAGTACTCAACAACACAAACTTTATTGAGACTTGCTCAACAGTTATTGAGAAAGTTGAAACATACAAGTGCCTAGGCGTATTCGTCGTGCTAAAGCAACCATGCTTCTTCCTTACGAATCATATATTCGGCATGGTATTGCATCGTGGGGAGGCGTAAAATATTGCACCACAATACAAAAAACACAAAACAGAATACTCCCCGACAGACGACAACAGCTATAATGGAGGAATTTAAAAGTACGCACAACATTACTCCTGTAAGCGTTAAAGAAATTATTACAAAAAGATCAAACGAAGATGACACACTGTATCTGATCGAATTCGACAGGCAACACGTTTCAAAACGTGAAATTTTAAAAATCAGATTTTTCTGTAATATTGCTGTTTACTGGAGAAAACCTTTTAAGAGTAATAAAGGTCCAACACAATGTACTAAGTGTTCGATGTACGGTCATGGAGCCAAAAACTGCAACAGAGTCAAGGTATGTACAGCTTGTGCGGGTAACCACGATTACGCTGATTGTTCGCTAAACAAAAGCTCGCCTGATGGCAGTATAGTGTACAAATGTCATAACTGTACAAATAAAAATTACAGAAATGCAAACCACAGGGCAGATGACCCTAAATGCCCGTGTCGTAAAGAATACTTAGAGATACGACAAAGACTCACTGCAAAAACTAGAATTACTAGTATAAGACATAACAGTAGTTATGTAATAGACGAGAGTGATTTTTCACAACTATCGAGCCAAGAACATCATGGTATTGCACAAGACTCCCGGTTCCAAGGGAAAAATATGTTTTCTGAAGTGACTAAAAGCAAAACACGGGACAACAACAACGAGTTATCCAATGATAAACTATTGGAAATATTTTTTAATGCTGTAGATGCATTGGAAAAATGTCAAACAAAGTTTGACAAATTGAGAGTCTTAGGTATGATGCTTAAACATGCCATATAAAACATTTGTTGTACACAATGTCCATGTTATGCACTGGAACGCTCAAGGCATAACAACCGAGTCAGCAGCTGCACAGCTCGAGCAAGTCCTTCACGACAAACAAGTTGATATACTGTTGCTCAAGGAGACGCTTTTAAAACCGCATCACAAGCTCCAACTAGGAAGCTACAAAATTTATCGTGAAGACCGGCTATCACATGGCGGAGGACATAGTTCATTAGTTATTACCCATATTTCATTAGTTATTACCCAAAATTAACACAAAAACCATTGAAAATATTTCTATACAGGTTACTATTAATAGTCGTCCTGTAGTTTTTACTGCTGCTTATAATCCAAATTATACTGTGGACTTCAAGGCGGACTTAGACTTACTCACAAACTTCTCTTGTGACTTTTTCCTTTATGGTGATTTCAATGCACATCACACACACTGGAACTGTGTATCCAATAAGACAGCCGGTAATGCGCTTTACAGACATTGTTTGCTTGCAAACTATTACATTTATTTTCCATTTTCGTTTACCCGATTCGGTCAAAACTTAACCCAGGTCCAGTCCTCTACGGTAGACATTTTACTATCTAATTCCAATATCCCTTTTTCAAACTTAGAGTCACACCCAAATATTTTACAGTCAGATTATGTTCCGATCTCCTGTTCCATTTATGGACAGTTTCAAAATAAATTAAATACAGTAGCCTTGTATAATCGTGCAGACTGGACAGCAATTAGAGTTTGGGTAGAAAGTGAAATTAGACGACAAAACATTGACCAAACAGAGTGTATTCCTAGCAACGTAGATTTATTGCTAAATAAATTAATTTCAATTGTTAACACTGCATTTAGCAAGATTCCCGTAGGGAGAAAAAACTCGTGGCAGAGAGAAATCTCAAGTACATCTAAGATGCTTATTGCCCAAAGAAATAAATTCAAACGTAAATTTCAGAGATGTAGGGATCCGATTTACAGAGCCCACTTAAACGGGATCTTAAGGCAGTTAAGTAATCTAATTGAATTCCATCTTAACAAGGCTAGAAACGAGTCGTGGTCGAGATTTATTTCGAAACTACCCCCGGGATCCAAAAAATTCTGGAAATTAACAAAAGCATTAAAGGGAAAGAACTCGTTTTGTTCAGATCTTAACTTCTGGTGCAGAGAAAGCTAATGCAATTGCAGATGCTTTTGGTAGCTCACAGATTATTACTATCAATAACCAATCGCCTTTGGATACATGTGTATCTGATTTCGTTAATTGTCTCGATAATGATTTTCCTATTGGTAGTAATAATATTGAACGTGCCACTGAGGTTAGGACATTTACTATGCTATTAAAAAACAATAAAGCCTCGGGGTTAGATGGCATAAATAGTATTATCCTAAAAAATATGCCAGACTACTTTTATGAAATTCTAAGTAAAATATTCAATTGTTGTTTAATTAATGGCCTATTTCCCCGTACTTTCAAAAAATCAAAAGTAATACCGATTTATAAAAAGGGAAAAGATCCCAAACTACCCACCAGCTATAGGCCGATAAGCATTTTAAGTTTACTGGATAAGGTCTTTGAAAAAATCATTTATTAAAGATTAGTTGATTTTGCAGATCAAAATAATATTGTTAACCACCAACACTTTGGATTCCGTAAGGAACACTCTACAGTACACCAAATAAAGCCAGTTGTAAATTATATCGAAGATAACATAAGAAATCGCAAGAGTACTGGCATTGTTTTTCTCGATATAGAAAAAGCTTTATTTACCATCTGGCACAATGGAATGTTATATAAACTCAATGCATTAGATTTCCCTTTATATTTACAAAAAATTATACAAAGTTTCCTAAAGAACCGTACATTTGTTGTGTATGTTGACGGGGACTTCTCAACAGAAAGAACAATCCCAGCGGGATTGCCACAAGGGTCAGTACTATCACCCACACTCTACACATTGTATACATCTGATGTTGAGGTGCACAGAAATCAGGAAGCAGTATTTTATGCTGATGACATGCTTTTATATGCAGTGGAAAACTTTCAAATGCAATAATCAAGAGAATGCAAGAGAGCCTTACCACAAGCCAAAAATATTTTAATAAGTGGAAAATAAAAGTAAATGATAATAAAACGCAGGCTATTATATTCCCATATAATAAATCACCAAAACGTATTCCTACTAAAATTTTGTACTGTCGGGGAAACGTGATTCCCATCAAAGATGATATTAAATATCTAGGTATCACTTTAGATAAAAAACTCAAATTTAAACAACATGTGAATTACATTTGTGATAAAGCTTTAAGGTGTGGACGTGCTCTATACCCCATACTTAATAGGAGGTCTAAGCTCAACCTCAAAAATAAGATATTGTTGTACAATATGTGTATTAGGCCGATACTGACTTACGGCAGTCCAGCATGGTTTCACAAAACTGCTAAGACCCATACAAAAAAGCTTCAGATTATCCAGAACAAAAATTTAATAATAATTCATAATCTTCTCCCTAGATTCCCCACTGACTTACTGCACAATAGATTTAAACATAAAAAGTTAAACGCGTTTGCCAATGATCTGACGCTGTCATTTAATGAAAAATGCATATTGTCTAATTTTGAAACAACAAGAAATTTACTAAACAGTAGCTGAGATTCTTTTGTTAAAAAGAATCTTACTAGCGATTGTTTTATCAAATTTCATTATAATATTTTCAAAGTTTATAAGAGGTTTTTGTGACAAATTTTTCTCAAGACAGTATTATTAATAGTTTCCTTATTCAATTATAAGATTTAATTGTTGTAGTACGTAAGTAAAATCTCATAACATTGTACCTTATTTAGTTTATAAGATTCGTGAATAAAAGATTTTAATAATAAAAACAAAAAACAAAACAGAATACTAAAAATTTTGTGGAATAAATTTGTAGCAACATATCGAACAACCCACAGAATTGATAATGGAAGATTACAACATCACAACAAGTCAACGACACAATGCCGCAATAACGCAGAAAGCAATGCTAATAGCAACAGCGATAACAACTTCAACAACAACTCGATCAATAACAACGTCACATATAGCACCAACCGCATATACAATATTAATCACAACAATACTAACATCAACAACAGTAGCATCGTCAACTTCACCAACAAGAATTATAACATCGTTAACAACACCAGCATCAACAATTTTAGAATAAGCAACAACAACAGCATTTACAATATCAATCGCAAAAATATCAACATCAACAACAACAGAACCATTATCAACTACATTGACAACAACATCGTTAACAACAACATCGCTAACAACAACAATAGTAACATCAGCAACAACATATACAATATTACTCACAGCGATATTAACATCAACAATAATAGCACTGTCAATAGTATCCTTGACAACAACGACCTCGTTATCGTCATCATTATCAACCAAAACAGCAGCAGTAACAGCCCTACGACTATCAGACGTGAGGTCAACACAATAATGCGACAGGTTTCTAGCGATACTATTCATATAACAAATAACACTGACACATCAGAAAATATCGATCCTACTAATAACTATATCCACAATGTAACACAAAATCAGCACATCCATAACAAACAATCTTGGCAAAACTCTACAGGTCCTAAATGTAAAAAATATTTACTACACACCTGTAGCCAAAGAGTTTTTCAAAGACAACAGATTTTTGCAGCCAATCGACCTTTCCTATAACACCAGAAAACGTGCACAGGGTAGATTTAAAGTAAGCCATTTCGCAAATGAGTATGGTAGAAATACTCTCCCTGTAATTTTGGCCACAACTCTTAATCAACTGCCAACCAACATAATTAATACAACTAATGAAATAAAACGAACACAATTAATCAAAAAACATTTCATAACTTTGCAATAAATAAAATTGCTAGAAATATATATTGTTCACTTTTAATTTTTCTTTGTTATAAGTTTTTCTTTTCATATTATTATTAGTTTTTATTAAAATGTCCTTATCATTTTTTTGGTTTAATACATGTAAATATTATTAATATATAATTAATTTTTTGAAAGAAAAAACAATATCCTTGAAATTAAAAAACAACATAATTTTACGCTTGCAATACAATGAATATTAGCAACTAGTTCTCTCTGCAGACAAGTTTTAAAGCTTTGCGGATCCTATTGTAATAAGAATTGTTAAATAAATAATAAAAAATATGAATGACAATTTAGTCAGAATACTCGGCGACACATCTATCGACAATTTATCGCCTTTAACAGATTAATCTCATTGGAACGTCGTCTAGCAAGACACCCGTCATTAAAGGAACAATACATTCAATTTATTAATGATTATAAAATAATCAAAATGTTTAAAGGAAACAAGTAAAACGTTCTTAAGCTGCGGTCACTTTGGGGAAACATTTCATTCAAATATGTTCGATTCTGTTTAACCAATATATTTCTAACTCAGTACACAATTTGTTTTCTGGTCATACCACGCACATTTTCCGTTACTGTTTATTTGTCAAGCAGCTTTCAAATAACTTTAAGTGCAAACATGAGAAAATATATTTTCCCTCTAGTCACACTTAAACAAATTTTTTACGTTACATTTGATCAACCATTTGACGAGGAAGAACAAGCACTATGTAACTTCTCTCACACTTCTCTCAAATTTATACTCTTTGGAGAGACAAAACAACCCAGTCAGGGTTGCCAGAGTAAGACAGATTAAATGTGCTAGATTGCCAAAAACAAAGTGCTAAAATGTTCTACGAAGCAAAAAAATAGTGCTAGTTTTTACAACATTGCTTTTTAATAATATAGTTAAAATAAATTGTACATTTCAAACATCTGTACATTTTTAACAAATTTTTAGCATTTGTATGACGTAACTGATATTAAATTTATTAAATTTCTTTAATTTTATTTGATATTTTAGTTATGTAAATATATTTACATACACAATTAATTTTATTTAATATAAAAACTTTTAATGGTACTCAAAAAGCTTCAAATATATTTTAATTCAAGTTAAGAATATTCAAAATATCAACCATATTATTTGCATCTTCCTAACAGACTAAATCATTTTTGTATATTTCAGATGAAACGATTATTTTACAATATCCTCCTGATATATCCAAGGCAGGGACATAACTTTTATGACCAACATTTATTTATAAAAATCGTCAAAGAATTACAGTGTTACAAAAAAGAACGAAGTTGAAATGCCTGGGAAGTGATATTATTTTTCTTGTAGGTGCTGTCGAGTAGATCAATAATCTGTATTTGAAATTTCCGGGACACCCGCAAAATCTGAGGTTACGGGTAAAAACCGGTTTTTCGTACCTCTATGCACTTATAGGTCTGTAACTGATTTAAAATTTTAGGAAATATTTAGAAAAAAGAGGCTGAGGCCTTTAGAATGATGTATATGATGTTCATGTTACTTTCAAAAACATGTTAGTAATTTAACCGCAAAGGCACTCTCCGTTCAATTTTTTCGCTATTTTTCATATACGGACATGTTTTTTTGCAGTATTTTGTAAGAGAAACCAATTATTTTTACACATACTATGAAAGTATATTTTGTAAGAAAAAAATGCAACTTTGGTTTTTAAAATCCGTTAAAAACTAATTGATTTATTAAACTTTTTATTAAAACAAAATATTTGCTAAAATCCCTACATTCAATTTTTGTGTTCTTTTAAGACGATATTTGTTTTGTTTTTTATATTTTAAACAAGATGTAATTATCATAAACCATAAATATAATCATTGGTACATCAGTGTTCGCCAAATTTTTTATATTCCAGAAACCCCATTTGTTATTTATACCAAACTTTATATTCCTTTAAATTAAATTAGTATTAAAATGGATTTTTCTAATGATATCATAATTAATAGTTAACATTGTTAAGAAAAAAGTTTATATCTCATGCTAACTATAATCAATTCAATTGTTACAGCACGAGGCTGCAAGTTGCAAATCACTGTTATATTTTACTCAAATATATTAACTCAAAGACCGAAAAATAAATAAAAAATTGGTATGCGAAGACCAACATAAATAAAAATCTTTCCTAACAATTATGAGAGGACTAAACGATTTTTAGCTTTTTCTAATTGTTATTTCAGGACCAAAATTTTTCCAGCTATTTCTTCTTTGACCAACTGAATATTTAAAAAAATAACAGCAGTTATTTTGGGTCTCTGGTCTAAAGTACAGCAGCATACCTTATCTAATTTCACACCCTCTCTTATTCGTATAACAGGGAATAACAATTCTTTGTTTTATTTTTCATACATTGCAAAGATATTAAAAACCTGCGACGAAGTTGTAGAAAAGGTAGCATATACGAATATGTATATTTGTACGTTTTTATACAGTGAGAGAACTTGTACTTAACTTGATATTATGTATAAGTATGATTTTTTTGCTATATAATTATAAAAATATGCTAAACTAGCATTTAGCATTTTTTTAACTCTTAGTGCTAACTCAGACAAAGTTATGCTAGATCTAGCATCAAAAGTGCTAAAATGGCAAACCTGCAACACACAGCAAAGAAAATTTACTCTTTGCCTGGCTGCTGAGTAGGTAAGACAATTAACTGGAGAAGTGTTTATAATACGCTCTAGCTTTTTTGATTATTTAAGAGACTGGGCAAGTGACGATTCATGCTCCCTCGTGGTAATATTTGTAAATACGAATAAAATTTGTTTTCTTTTGTATATGAATAAAAGTATTAACTTGTCATTTTAAATTTGGTGTTTCTTTTCTGTCCGAGTCTCAAAGTAAAATAAATTTTTGTGACGAACGCTGGACACAACGAGTGATACCCCAGCTGAGAAACTTCGTTACAAGAATCAAAACAGAACTAAAAAACACGTTCGCCAAGATAGCGTCGATTGTTGGAATTCAAAAATTCGGGGAAAGTTTATGGGAATTTCATGTGGAGGAAAATATGTGGTCAGACATAATAGTTGCTGGCTTATTGTGGCCACCACATTTTTTTTCTCAAGGAATGATGCCCACCAATTATGAATGTAGATACCTTAAGGAACAAAATGAGCCAATCGTGCTAAAAATCGTGTGGCCAGTTCCTGAGAAAATGGAGCTCCTCCAAAGTGGCCAAAAAAATCGTTGCTGACTTATTGTATCATATTATCGCTCACAAAAATGCAGTGATAATAAACTTTATTGAAGATTTGTTGGATGACTTAGGTCAAACCCCACTAATAGTTGTTGGTGACTCAAATATTGATCTTTTTAATAATTACTCATCTACTGAACTGGTCTCACTATTTCAAAACTATGATTGTACTAGCGGTCATAATCTTATCATAAGACCTGGAAGTAAAACTTGCACTGACCATATATTTAGCAATTTGTATGATAATATTTTTATTGATTCTGTTGAGTGCACAATTTCAGATCATAATACATATGTTATCATGTAAATTAAAGAATAGCTTTAAAAGGAAAAAATACATTGAAATATCAAAAACGTATTGTAATTATGCTTATTTAAAAAATATGCTACCCCATAATTACTCAAAATTAGATGTCTCTGTTCTGACAAACTCATAGATATCTTGTATTGAATCCGCTGTTCACCATTCAACGGTAGTAGTAAGGAAGTTAAAAAAGCCGTTAGATTTTGACATTTTTGTGACATTGTCAATGTTTGCATGGTTGGGTTAACGAATGCATGACTTTGTTCAGTTGCATTGCAAATGACGTTTTGGAACTCAGCCTTGTTGTTCAGAAATTATTTTATTAATAGGAAACAGTATGTTCAAATTGGACGCTGCAAAAGCTTTCTTGGTACCGTTGAACATGGTGTACCGCAAGGAACTCGATTATGTCCTTTATTGTTTTCAATTTATTTGAATGTCTTGAAAAATCTCAATCTTACTGGCCAGTTGTATATGTTTGTTGATGATATATGTCTATTCTATCCTTTTAAACACAATATTGTTCTAAAAACTAATATTGGTAGAGATGCATCTCTGTTATTTCAATTTGCTCGTTTAAATGGTTTGTTACTAAATTCTGATAAAACCAAATTGATTCTTTTTAGACCGCATTCAGATAGTTTGAATAATAACTTTTCCATTTACGTTGATGGTACGTCTCTTTGCGAAACTCATTCAATTAAATACTTGGGAGTCACTTTACAAAGCAACTTATCCTGGGATATTAACATTAATGAGGTAAAGAACAAAATAGCTCCTGCTATTGGAATATTATATAAGTTGAAAAATAAGCTAACTGTGAAAGCAAAGCTAATGATTTATAATGGATTGATACAACCACATTTAAACTACTTAGCTTAATGTATATGCCTACAACAAAAGTAATAATCTTCAAAAATCTTTACAATGTTTTCAGAATAAAGCTGTAAAGACTGTATACAGCTTACAAGCAACTCATCCAATAACTTCACTATATAGAGATGTTTGTAAAAATGTTTTGCCCATTTATGCTTTACACAAGTATCAGACTTTATGGTAATATCTATAATGACTTACTTCCTGTATTTGTAGATTAATAAAGGATATTTCCTAATGATTTATTTTTATTTTCAACAGTGTTGATATTCTTAACATAAGACAAATTTTGAACCCCATATCTACGGAACTAATACAAAACTATTTTTTTATATATTTACTTTTTTAATTATTAAATTTATTATTCGGGACATGTCTCGATATCTTTTTTCAAAAAATTCAAAAAGTATTGTTTGTTGAGAGTTTTTTAGCTATTTTATATACATGCATTTCAATGGTGCTAATGCCAAATCATCAGTCTAATTGTATAAAGATTGTAAAGAAAATAAAATAGATTCATATGGAATATAATTTGCTTGTTGGGATTTTCGAATAAGTTTCAAAGCTTATACTTTTATAATTTTTGAAATTTTCATTGTTTTTTAAAAGTTTTTGTAAAATATAAGAGGTTTGAAACTTTTCAAAAATATGGTTTAAGGTCTACTGATGATTTGGCATTAGCGCCAATGAAATGCATATATATAGATCAGCTAAAAATGCCTCAACAAACACAACTTTTTACTTTTTTAATTTAAGCTGTTTTAGACCTGCTCGCTCAAATACATAAATTATTTAGCTACACTTAGGGCCAGTTTATGACTTCGTATTTAAATGGTATTTATATTTAAGTTCTATTTAAATACGAAATTAAGTTTTGCAGTACAAACTTAAATGAAACTTAACCCATATCGTCCCAATGTTCGATTTTTCGAACAGTAAATTTCAAGCGTTTTTGTATTTTTTTCCTCTTTTTAGGGAAGACAAAGAACTTATTTTTTTTAAGGATTATATATTGTAAGTGGTTAGCTACAAATATAAAAATAAAAACTCTTACTTACTTCACTCCCCCTTTTGATTACAAGGGGGAAGAAAAAACATTAATTTTAGCATAATTTTAAAAAATTAAAACTATACATAAAATATTAAAAAATAAAAAAGGGAAAATGTAGTTCCATTGAAAAACAGTTAAACTTTTAATAATTATAAAAAAATGTTTTGGATTTTCACCTGTATTTTTATGATTTGACTTCAAATAGTGGGCACTATTTACACTTTTGTTTTTTTTGAGAAAGGCTAAGTAAAACATAGCGAATTACCATATTGTATTTTTTTTAAATTTAAATTAACGGAAACATAATTAATCTGTTTTTATAATGCTCCCAAGTTCCTTCTTAACGACACTCTTGCAAAATGTTTGTACGCGGTAAGCCAATTCGTTTTGGATATAAGTTATGGTGCCTCTGCTCTTCAGCTGGATATCGTTATAACTGCATACTATATGCCGGGTCGGCGGACAACTATAACAAGGAAGTTGGTTTAGGAGCTGACGTGGTTCTTCGCTTATTAGAAAATATAGAGTTTGTAGATAGGTATACCGTGTATTTTGATAACTTTTTCACTTCCTACTACCTCATGTGCCTACTCACTGAAAGAAGGTTCTGTGCAACAGGTACTGTGCGAGCAAACAGAATCGGAGGAGCTGAGCTGAAAACCCGAAAAACTTTGGGAAGAGGCGATCATGATTTTCAGTTTGACAGCAAAAATAAAATTTTAATTTGCCGTTGGCAAGACAATAAAGAAGTCGCAGTGGCCACAAATTTTGACCAGATCTACCCTACTGTTCCAGCGAAAAAATGGAAAAAACAAAAAAATAATGATGGCAGCATAATAGAAAACGGTCGTTTTGTGAACTATAACCAACCCCAACTATTGAAAAACTACAACAAAGGAGTGGGAGGAGTGGTAGGAGTGGACTTGCATGACAACGCTGTACAAAATTATAGTGTTGCAATTTGAGCGAAGAAGTGGTACTGACCTTTATGGATCGCTACTTTAAATTCTTCGTTGGTAAACGCTTGCAAACTTGACTGCTTCCGTCGTCGCCAACAAAACCAAAGTATGAAATCGCAAAAGGAATTTCGAGTAGAACTTGCGTATTCTTTAATGGTGCAACAACAAGATATTGATTCATCGAGTGATGACAGTGCTGGTGACTCACCAAGTGTTTCAATAAATAGTCTTCCTATAAAAGAAGCAAGTAATAGTAATAGTAAAAATAGAGCAAAATAAGAAATGGAGATGTAAGCACTGTCATAAACCAAGCTTATTTGTATGCAAAAAGTGCAATGTTGCGCTTCATACACATTGTTTTGAGGCATATCATGATGTAAAATAATATATATTTTTAATTTAAATAAATGCCTTCTTCTATTTTTCATTAAATGAATTCAATAAATTAGTTTGAGTTTATAAAAAAGGAGTTTTTCGTTATTTACAATCTATAGGGATAATAAAACAAATATGCTAAATAGTGCCCAGTGTTCGATTAATCGAACACCATTTTTTTCAAAAACAAAAAATCTGAAAAAAAAAAATTTAGACTTCAAATTCGTGTTTTCTGGTCTCAAATTACCTTTTAACGACCAAGTTTTATGAATTTATTCGAAAAAAAATCTCTGGGACGATATAGGTTAAATAATATTTAAATGACCAACCATGCTGATTTAAGTTCTATTTAAGTGGTGCACACATACATACACAAACATATGGTTTTGCTACCTTGTTGTTGTTTCGCGCAACAAAGTAAACAAAAAATTTGCGGCCATTGAAAAATCAACATCTCTTGGGGTGCAATTTGGACTTCTTTTATTAATATTATTCTATTATATCTTCTTTCTTAATTGTTTTACCTTTTAAAACATTGCAGCAACCTATTAATGTTGTTATTTTCAGCCTGAAAAAGAATTCACATTAGAAAATTTTCTTTAATTTTGTTTGTTTGGAGCAAATTACGGCGTTCGATATCGACTAAAATCCCATACAAAATTGTTTGAATTTGTATGGAAATTTCGCTCGATATCGAATGCCGTGATTTGCCACCAGGCACTTCCGCAAGCTCTCCTATAATAAAAAAAACTAATTAATTATATTATTTTACCAATTAATGTGATAAATAAATATAATAACTATAATAAAACCATCTTAAGAAAAATTCAATTGGATTTTTTGTTTATTTAAATATTTGATAGTTCAAAACCATCCTATGATCGATCCTAATTGGGCCCATCTAATATTAATATAATGTCTGCTACTAAAGACTTATTTTATCCAGGCATATCTTATTGCCCTCCGAATCACCATAGTAATTGGACCCATCCTACCTTCGCTTACAATGTCGGTAGTGTTGGATCTATCTGACAGCCTAGGCCAACGCTGTGTAAATGTAAGTAGGAATTAGATACAGACTTTGGACGGGTCATACTTACATTGTCATTGGTCTCAGAGCGAAGATGTATGTGATAGAAATTCCATTCGGTTTAAGCTTTCCAATTTAGCACTTATGGTGTTAGATCTAGCATAATTTTGTCGGAGTTAGCACTAAGACTTAAACAAAAATGCTTAATGCTAGTTTAGCATATTTTTATAATTATTTAGCATTTTTAGCACTTTTTTAGATCACAGAATTATTAAAAAAAATCATACTTATACATAATATCAAGTTAAGTACAAGTTCTCTCACTGTGTAAAAACGTACAAATATACATATTCGTATATGGTACCTTTTCTACAACTTCGTCGCAGGTTTTTAATATCTTTGCAATGTGTGAAAAATAAAACAAAGAATTGTTATTCCCTGTTATACAAATAAGAGAGGGTGTGAAATTAGACAAGGTATGCTGCTGTACTTTAGACCAGAGACCCAAAATAACTGCTGTTATTTTTTTAAATATTCAGTTGGTCAAAGAAGAAATAGCTGGAAAAATTTTGGTCCTGAAATAACAATTAGAAAAAGCTAAAAATCGTTTAGTCCTCTCATAATTGTTAGGAAAGATTTTTATTTATGTTGGTCTTCGCATACCAATTTTTTATTTATTTTTCGGTCTTTGAGTTAATATATTTGAGTAAAATATAACAGTGATTTGCAACTTGCAGCCTCGTGCTGTAACAATTGAATTGATTATAGTTAGCATGAGATATAAACTTTTTTCTTAACAATGTTAACTATTAATTATGATATCATTAGAAAAATCCATTTTAATACTAATTTAATTTAAAGGAATATAAAGTTTGGTATAAATAACAAATGGGGTTTCTGGAATATAAAAAGTTTGGCGAACACTGATGTACCAATGATTATATTTATGGTTTATGATAATTACATCTTGTTTAAAATATAAAAAAACAAAACAAATATCGTCTTAAAAGAACACAAAAAACTGAATGTAGGGATCTTAGCAAATATTTTGTTTTTATGAAAAGTTTAATAAATCAATTAGTTTTTAACGGATTTTAAAAACCAAAGTTGCATTTTTTTCTTACAAAATATACTTTCATAGTATGTGAAAAAATAATTGGTTTCTCTTACAAAATACTGCAAAAAAACATGTCCGTATATGAAAAATAGCGAAAAAATTGAACGGAGAGTGCCTTTGCGGTTAAATTACTAACATGTTTTTGAAAGTAACATGAACATCATATACATCATTCTAAAGGCCTCAGCCTCTTTTTTCTAAATATTTCCTAAAATTTTAAATCAGTTACAGACCTATAAGTGCATAGAGGTACGAAAAACCGGTTTTTACCCGTAACCTCAGATTTTGCGGGTGTCCCGGAAATTTCAAATACAGATTATTGATCTACTCGACAGCACCTACAAGAAAAATAATATCACTTCCCAGGCATTTCAACTTCGTTCTTTTTTGTAACACTGTAATTCTTTGACGATTTTTATAAATAAATGTTGGTCATAAAAGTTATGTCCCTGCCTTGGATATATCAGGAGGATATTGTAAAATAATCGTTTCATCTGAAATATACAAAAATGATTTAGTCTGTTAGGAAGATGCAAATAATATGGTTGATATTTTGAATATTCTTAACTTGAATTAAAATATATTTGAAGCTTTTTGAGTACCATTAAAAGTTTTTATATTAAATAAAATTAATTGTGTATGTAAATATATTTACATAACTAAAATATCAAATAAAATTAAAGAAATTTAATAAATTTAATATCAGTTACGTCATACAAATGCAAAAAATTTGTTAAAAATGTACAGATGTTTGAAATGTACAATTTATTTTAACTATATTATTAAAAAGCAATGTTACAAAAACTAACACATTTAATCTGTTTTTCTCTGTCAACCCTGGTGTGTTATAGCTGTGGCTTGACACGCGATATATACACACGCAGCAAGCGGACATTTGTAGTTTGCAAACATACACTACTATCAGATGGGTGTATTCCCCACAGCTGTATTTTCTGTTGGAGTTAGTAACAGCTAGGCGGCTTCGCTCGTTATAATCAAATTAATATTTAACTATAAATCAATTCATATCATGACTTAACTTAAACAAACGAGATAGTTTAAATAAATTTATGTACATATGTAATATATAAAATAATACTTTTTACTTTAAACCCTTTAAACAACTGGGTATTCTAACTTATATTAATATGATAAATTATATAATTTAAAAAGTTTTAAATGTTGTAAAAACGACCCGGACTTTTACTTCCTCACATTGTGTTTCATTTTAGTCTTATTTCTCCTCCTTCTTTACATAAGTGACAGTTAAAAATGTCGCTTTAATTTTTGAGTGGCCTCTCAAACTGTCTTCTACTCAAATTCGAACATTGTGAGTGATAATTTTTCCTGCACTTATCGCATTGTATATAATCATTGCTTTCTTCTTTGATTTCATTCTCACATTTATCGCAATATTTGATTTTCTTTTTATATGCAATACTACGGCGACACCTTTTTTGGGCATATTTGATTTATTTTAAATACCTTATGTTCTGTTTACTTATTTACAAAATTTTATTATTTTTTTTTTTAAATGGTCTTGATCAAAAATTTTCACTTCTTTTAATTAGTTTATGAGCACTGTTGAAAAGTATGTTTTTCTTCAAGGGTTGCCAACACTTTGATTTTGTTTTTTTTATTCTGCTCGATCTGTACGTGTGAGAAAAGAATTTCTTAAAACGACAGCATATGAATGAACGATTTCCGCCCACCACTAAATATTTCTTTATTATTATGATATATTTTTTTATACCTTTATTATTTTATCTATATTGCAATTTATTTCTTTGTATAACTTGCAATTTAGTTCCCCTATATATTTTTTTATATTTTGGTTTATATTTTTTTATAAATACTTTAAATTATTAATGTTTTTAAGTAATTAGTCGAATTTATATACATAAGTGGTAAGATCTCGAAATCAGTACTGATCCGTTCTGCCTGTCTGATGAACAATAAATTGTTCCAAATAGTACTCTTTTAATGAAAAATAATGAATTTACCTAAAAATTAGAAAAAGAAATAGGTAAACTCTAGTTTTAACTTGAGCAAAACAATTCGTTTCAATATATGTAAATACTTTTAATTTTAAACTTGCGCGTTGTTATTCACTCCGAGTTATTCTTGTGTACCACTTAAATAACGTTCATAATAAATCTATTTACTCTATAATAAGTTGGTGATTGTCCCTACTTAATCATTTTCGTTAAGCCATGCGAACGAGCCTGAGTATTAACAGCTTCTTCAGAATTTGGCTCATCAGCTACAGGTGCTACTGCTGTAGTTGCTGCAGTAGTATTTTTTTTTCGCTGTTCCCCATATCAGACACATTTGCACTACTAGAAGCACAAAGCTGTTCTTCCTCTTAACACTGTCTTTGTTCTTTCATTTAAGTATTTTAATTTAGATCAACACGAAATTCTTATCCAGCCCCTTCCAAACCAGCACCGCCCATACCATCTTCACCTGGTATGATAGGCGATGACAATATCACGTGGAAATATGTCACGTTTTTTGCGAATGTAATACGTCTACTCACTACCAGACAGATTTGTGATATGAATTTAGTTTTACATGCAGCCGGCTTCATATTTTTTAAACGATTTCTTAGACTTTATTTTAAAAATTTAATTTAAATTTAACAAAAAACAAAAAATTAAAGTTTTCAACTTAAATGTAAATAAAAGAAATAAAAAATATTTGACATGCAATTGTGCCAAAGCTAAAAAAATAAGTTATTAGCTGCGCTATCAAGTTCACCTGTATGAATTCGCCTTGTAATTACAAAACACAACTTTTTTTCCAATGTTTTCAAATGTCGTATGTCCAATTTCAAAAATAAAATTAAACATTGAAGTTTTGAATTTAAATGTTTAATAAAACTTTGAAAATTAAAATTCAAATAAGTTTAATACATTTCTTATCGAAACTGCAATATCTTTTTTTATTTTTGACGTTTTGTTGAATAACAATGGTATTTAAATTAAAAACGTTAAATTCTGTTTCTGAAAAATTAGTTTTTATTGAGTTATGGCGTTGTTTGAGTAAATAAGCGACATGTACACTCTATTAAACCTAAATAACAACAGCGATAGTCGTTGCTAAAAATTGATCAGACTTAAAGATCGTGGAAAACGGAAAGTTTATGAAGGAGAGATGAAGACGTTCCGTATTTGATCAATGCAATCGAGATCGCTTGGGATGAGATTTCTTTACATTATTTATTTCAAATCAAAAAATCTTAAGCCAATCAAGGCCAATCGATTCAAGTACATAGTTTGACAGTCATATACCATTAACACTAACCTAAATAGCCTTATAGACCTACGTACATTTACTATATACATATTTTTATTTTACGAACTCTTATCAGTTAATTCTCTATCACAAATATGGGCCCCCTTTGAAAAAGTGGCAGCGAAAGAATTACAACTTGTCGATTCATGAATAAATTAATTAAGCTCTCAACAAAAGTAAAAGTATTTTTCTAAATCTAGTAATTGAATAGGAAAAATTTCTATTTCATACGATCTAATCACCCGTACCACAAACGATCTTTGCATAACCAAAGTGCTAAAACGTGCAGATATGAGACAATGAGTCCCAGTTGGCTGCGACAAAACAAACCTTGCTACCAAATACAATGGCGAAGATGTTTTATATACATATTCTATAAGATACGAGTAGCTGTAGTAACTTCATATGGATGAAATCTTTAAAGCTGCAATCCAAAAAATTATACACATATGCAGAAACATATTCCCAAATCCTAGAGCCATAAATGTATCTTATAATACGGTTGAAACATTTTTGAATCTTCGAAAAATTTGTTTCTGATGTACCACTATTCCATAAAAGATACATGACGCTAATAAGGTATGCGCAATTTTTTTCTTGACGCTAATTAATTTGTTGACTAACGAAATTAGTATGTTGACTAAACAATAACTTTTCATCTATACAAAATCCTACAGCTTTGAAGTAAGAAACGAACTCAAGGGGAACGCTATTAAGATCAATACTTGCATCATTTGCACGCATAAAACTGCAATTAATGGCTTTCGATTTCGATATATTTATTGAAATAAAAGCTGTGTTCATTTACTAAATATTTGTACAAATTTGTAACAATTGCTACTATTAAGCGTTCATTAGCCCAAAAAATTTGCAACGAGAGAACGTCGAAAGAGCGTAAAAAATTGAGAGACTGAAAAATTTTTGCAAGTTTTTACAAGTAAAATTTTTACTTGGAATAATTATTCAAACAGCTGTTTTGCGTTTGTGTTTACAAAGCAATATTTCTAAATTAAGTTGAAAATAAAAATATTTTGGAAAATTTAAGAAATTGTAAGTAAATATAAACTTCTAAAACGATAAAAAGTATTAAAAAGATAAAAAATTATGTTTGTGTAACTTAGGAACAACAGAAGCAAAAAAAATGTCTAATGGAATTGAACTAAGCAACACAGTATCTGGTACATCAGTGGTAAATCAGTGGCTGTTATTTTTAGTGTTGTAAATATTATGAGTACCTAGCTACTCGGTAATTTATACTAAGCAGGCAAATAATTCGATTAGTTCAGATATATATTTGCAAATAAATTTAAATTAACATATAATTTATTAAATTACTTTTTTACGGCTTGCGGGTTTTAATGCTGGCAGCAAGATGATATTTTATTTTGGTTACAGCTTGCAATGAAAATTGCTTAAATTTGTTTCCTTTAAAAAACATATTTAACCCGTTTTTCGCCGGCTCACAGCGGCTGAAAATCGTTTTTCATTGGCCAAAATTCTGTAACTTTTAAACCGATCAAAATATTGAAGTAATTTTTATTTTAATGGATAGATATTCAGTTCAGCTTGACTCAGTTTTAATTACATTAAAATTGATTGAGAACTTTTTAAGGAATTCCAGGTCAAAGTTGAACTTTTGAATTTTTTTAACTTTTAGAGTGAAATATGGGTTTATTATTTTTTATTTATTAAAAAATTGAATATTTGGAAATTAATAATAATTATAAATATTTTTTGTAATAATGGAATTTTTTTAATGTTACACTTAAAAAAAATTTTACACTAAAAAAAATTGTAAAATCAACTGGAGATTTTGCTATTATTACAGAAAAATTAAAAATTTTTTGCTGTCAAATTTGCAAATTTGTTTACACTCAAGGAATAGTTACATTTAAAAAAACGTTAATACTATCTAAAAATATTGCTATTACTACAGAAAAATTTATTATTTTTTGCTGTCAAATTTAATAATTTTAAAAAACATTTTAAAAATAAAAACTGCAATAAATTTTATTAGCATTTGTAACAATGGTAGGTTCTGTTTATTATTATTTTTTACTAATACTATGTTTTTCGTACTTCAATAACAATGAAAGGCAGTTATAATTATTATTCATTTGACTCAAATATTGATTGCAAATATTGCATATTTTGTTCTGTGCTATTTCTGTTCTTTAGTCTAAAAGCTTCTTCATCTAAATCCCGATGTTCCACTTTCCATTGATTTCGAATACTGGAGATGACCGGATCTAACGTTGCCAATAATATATTAAATAGATCTTCATTTGTTGAATTTCGTGAAATTTTTCAAGTATTGTGCTCTCTATAAAATCTGTAATCCTTGTTCCTTTTTTCCTGAGCCTCCTCTGATAGATCTCCAAGTAGCACCAAATATTATTTAATGACATCTTTTCCATGATAAAGGATTTTGTGAACTGTTGCAGACATATTTCTCCATGGGTAGTTGGTTGTATATATTTTTGCAGTTTCCTTAGCATAATCTCCAAATTTTCTAGTCAATTTCTTCATTGCACGCAAGTACTTCTAGGATTATTTTAAATCTGAAAATAAGGTTTAAATCCACTCCTGTTATTTCAGATGCTGTTTCTGGATCTGAAAAGAATCTTCTTGCGGAATTGCCATCATTTGTATTGCCTGACCCTTGTTTTGGCTGATCTATAATCAATCCAAATTTGCGATATTCATCTTGAACATGTTTCTTTTTTAAACTTAACTCTTTGTTGGTTTCGTTGTTTCTTATTGATCCTGAAGACCCGAAATCCAAATCATAACTGATTTTTGTGTTCCATAAGTAGTATTCTTGTATGTAGTGATGATAATCCAAATTCATATGCATCGGTATCCACTTTTGTTAATTGGTTCTGTAATCGTAATTGATGTAGGAAAGATTCTTTTATATTTGTACAACCAATTGCATCGTTAAGTTTCCGCCTCTTAGATCTATCGCTGCCGTTGTCCAATGATTTGCGTTGTCTTCCAGCCTTATCTTGCTTTGCTGTTTCTGCAGCCACAGTAAGTTGGCCCTCTAACCAGTTTGCACTTTTTATATAAAAGTTTTGTTTACTGTAGTGAACTTCTTTGTAGCGTATTTTAGTGCTTTGACGAAATTAGATAATTGCTCTTGCATTTCGGTGCAACACGAATTTAAGTTTAATTTTATTTTAACGTAATTAAGAACATCTTCCTGGTTTTTGGTTCTAAAATACTCTTCGGCCAGTTCTTTATAACTGAAGCTCTCCATATTTTTCTGAATATTTTTATTTGCGTCTGTTATATTTTATCCGTACACTTAGAGGATTAACTGAGTAATCCCTTATCGAATCCGTAGTTTTATACATTTTTAGATACATGTTATTCACACATTGATCTTTAATTTCATAGCAGGTAGTGCTTAAATTGAACATAACTGCACATGTTGTCCAGACCTAAATATCAGGTAAAACTGAATAGTATCTCGCCAATATTTGTTGTTGTTGTTGCGTTGTTTTTATCTTTAGTGGTTTAATGTCGCGATTATTGTTATAAAATTGTTTATGACTTTGGTTGACCCTAACATTTGATAACAGGTAAATTTAGAAAGAGATCATATGTTTACTGTAGAACCTATTGTGATAATTTTTTTATAAAAAACAAAAGAAAAACACCTTTTTCTGAAATAAAAAAAACAGTTGAGTTTGACAGCATGCCACGTCCACAATTATCAATAGTTTAACCAAATTTTTTGGCTACCTTAATCTGGATATATTAGCTACAAAAAGGCGTAAAAATTTTAAAAATCGGTGACAAAAAATTAGACTTTTGGCCAATGAAAAACGATTTTCAGCCACTGTGTGGCGATCACACCGCAACCGCATTTAAGACGACTGATCGTGCAGTTCTCTGATCCACACCACGAGTTCTACGCGCTAGTTAATTCCTTGGTGAAGGAATGAATCAAAAAAATAAAATGAATTTTTTTCACACCGAAACGTGTGTTTCTTTATTATCTATATTCTTAAGACTAGTTACAATATTTTCTTAACATCTATTTATAATAATAATTATGTTTATCGTTTCTTTGTCTTTTATCTCAGAATATGTTTTCTACAAGTATCTTTTTATCATTAAAACATATTTTGAGTTTACTTTGACTGATAGTGGTCTCGTTGTAAGTCTTTATTCTAAAGTATGTAAGTGATAATATTGATGTTGATGTGTAGTAGTGTTTTGTTGAGGATTATTGCTACCCCATCTTTGTTGTTGCGGGAAATTTGTAGGAATTTGTACAGAATTGTGTTGAGTTGTCGACTTCCATCGGTTCTACTTGGTTTCTTCGTGGTGCCGCATAATTGTGGTATCGTTGTTGAACATGATGTGATGGCTTTAGTTGGCGGTGTTCATTTCCTCCATATCGTTGTTCATTACGGTGTTCCTGCCGTCTTACGTTGATATTTTCAAAATGCCGATCTTCATTGTCGTGGTAGATGGTGCAGGCAATGGCATAAGCTTCTGCCAGACTCCTTGGTTAGTTAGCATAGAGGATATCTTTTGTGTAATTGCTTCTTAATCCCATTATAAAGGTACGGATCGCATCCTCGTTGGCATCTGATAGTCTTCCTCTTCTCATATTCTCATCTGAGGTTTCAATTTTTTGTTGTATGAGGGTTAATGCTTGATGAATTTCATCATGGAACTCGGTCAGAGTTTTGTTCCCCTGTTTGATTCTCGTCATAATTTCTTTTAATACATACAATGGACGTTTATCCGCATACGTAAAGTCTAAGCGGTTTATTATGGCATAGAAATTTAGTTCTGTTCCGTTTACGGATAAAACTTTTGATGCAGCGCCAATAATTTTTGCACGTATAATGCATACACAGTTATAGTATTCAGGACTATTTGAAAATTGCTTAATATTTTCCATTTGGGTCCATACTTGATTTCTCCATGGGTTATATTCTCCTTCCAGTCCACTGAATGTTGGTAAACACTTGAATATTTCTGTGTTGATTTGAGTGGTTTTAGTGCAGGCGTTGCCGGAATTGTGGTTACAGCAACTGGTGTATTGCTTTTCAATGTTTCGAAGTCTGTTTTCAGGGATGCTAGTTGTTCAGTTAGTGCCTGAATATGAGCTAGGAGAGTTGCAGCTTCAGTCATGTTGATGCCTTCTTCTAGCAGGCGTCTTGAATTAAATATTTGCTGTCGTTTTTCGTGTGAAGCCAGTGTGTATTTTTCACTTTCACTGCAATGTTCACTTTCCCGAAGTATTTGAAAACTTTTAACTCTTTTCTTTTAAACTTTTGTTCAATTTTTCAAAAAAAATTTTATTTTTATTATTTCCAATTTTTCAGGAATTTTATTTTTATTATTTCCAATTTTTCAGGAATTTTACTTTTATCCTTCTTCAGGATCGTGGAAGTTTTATTTGGCTGGGAATACAAGATTATTTCGCTTGCATCCCGGTTGAGCCCCCAGTTAATTCCTCGGTGAAGGAATGAATCAAAAAAATAAAATAAATTTTTTTCACACCGAAACGTGTGTTTCTTTATTATCTATATTCTTAAGACTAGTTACAATATTTTCTTAACATCTATTTATAATAATAATTATGTTTATCGTTTCTTTGTCTTTTATCTCGGAATATGTTTTCTACAAGTATCTTTTTATCATTAAAAGATATTTTGAGTTTACTTTGACTGATAGTGGTCTCGTTGTAAGTCTTTGTTCTAAAGTATGTAATTGATAATATTGATGTTGACCTTTGTTCCCTCTTGTAAGTCTTTGTTCTAACGTATGTAATTGATAATATTTATGTGTGTGTCTACTTATCTATTTATGCTAGTGTTGCCATGTAGACTATACCCTGTGCATTAACTCGCTTGCGTTTCATGAGTTTTAAGCTTTTGACGCTTTAAAAACTGCAAGTTACACACCACGCTTTATACACGTTTTTGCTTATTAAATTCCAAGAAAAGTTTGCAGACTTTTTGTTATCTTTTTACAAGTTTTATATTCTTTAAATTGTTTTAATTCGTTTTGCATCAACTACTTACGAAAATAGCTTTCAAATAATTAATTGTTCAATCTCAAAAAAATTTTAGGCTCGGAACTTGGCAGCACTAGCTGATATGTTGTATACGAAGCGTAAAAGTAGAATGTTGTTCTACTTTTTTCGCGTCACAAGCGTAGCAAACTTTTGTTTTTTAACTTGCTTTATGAAAATACTCTAATTCAACTTTTTTGAGCGACGCGTAGGAAGCATGACTTTATGAGCTTTAATGTTCTGCTTTTTAACTGCAATGGCCCTAATTTATTATCTAATTGCTATTGCCGTATCCACCCTCTAAATCTGATGCGCAGAATTTTCTTCATCAGCAGATTGCATATTGACATAAGTCACTAATTCACTTGCGCATTCAATTGCTACATTTGCACTTTTTAGTCTCTTTAAATACTTTTCGTTTTTCAATTTATATTGTACACACACACAATTTTTCTTCTAAAGCTAAGTACTCTGTTCATCATTTCGTGCGAACTGCTGTCAAAAGTCCATATAAAAAAAATTCATGCGAAATAATTGCAAAAAAAAAATGGCCGAAGTTGTACTCTGTTCAAATTGTGAAAACATACGAAATGTTTCTGGCCGCATGATTTTTTCAAATACAGCATGTTTCTGGCAACATATTTTCCAACTGCGAAATAATGTAAGCACCACTTATTTCGTGCGGAATTGCAAACAACAGATGCTCAGCTTTTAATTAGCATTGAATTTGTTGCGCACAATTAACTAAAATAAAGGAAAATAGTGTGAAAATAAAATAAAATGAAGGTATGGGATTGAATGAGAACGTGTGTCTTCAAAGCAGCACAAGCTCTTAAAATTATTTTGTTCTCCATTTGTTTTCACACATGGTTTTTGTTTACATAAGAAAAACAATGTTGCTTACTTCAAGGCAATAAAAACGATAAATTTCTTCTAAATCGTAGTGTTGTCACCACTGGCTAATTGTCAAAATTTTCAAACGAAATAATCAATGTTGCTCAACATTTTTCGCAAATTCAAACAGAGTACTTAGCTTAAGATAAAAAATGGATGGCATCAAAGTTACCACTGTGTAATCAATAAAGACGATACTACAGGTCTTGGCAACACTATGCAACACTTAAAACGCGAACATTTGTCGATTAGCTACAAACTCTTGTTTGAAAATAACATGGTCCATGGATTGCATAGGACCATGATGTCCGTGTCACCTATAATGGACCACGTAGTCCAATATCTGCAGCGAAAATTAACACATACATACATAAACAGAGTACATACGTATTTATTTTTTGCTAAGATTTTGTTCTCATTTTATCTTAAGGAACCCACGGTTTTTACGTCTGACTTGTAAAATGTAACACTGTAAAATATGTACACGACGTGTACTACCCTTAAAACATTACTTCTGTAAGTTAAATGTGGAAGATCATCTCATAAAATTTCAATTAGAGCGTGTTCTATTTTGATCTGACAAACCTTCTGACATCAGCTCCTTTTATTGTGATAAAAAGCAGAGTACCAAATCTTCACTCAATTCATGAATACGAATTTTTAATTTTTGTTGTGTTTTGTTCTATTCGTGTTTGCAGAGACAAAAAATAGTTTGCTTTATTCATTTTTGTACAGAAAAAAAACGTTTCTGTATATTATTCAAAATGAATATGAACATCAAAATTTATTTTGCAGTAGCATTCGAAAATTAATAGCTAATAATTTTCAATCTGAATGTTCATGTACAGAGTGTATTTGTGTTTTGTTGTATGAATGGCGTCTTGTGTGTGTTTATAAGTACGTAAGTATGTTTATATACTATGTACATATGTATATTGATTGTATGTTTGGTATTGTTTTTGTTTTTATGGAATATTGTGCACTCTCGTAGGTACATATGTTGAAATGTTAATTTTTTCTTCAAAATAAATTTATATATGTACTTATGAAATTTATATTAATCGAGATTGCCTCGATATCTTTTTTCAAAGATTTAAAAAACCCTCAACAAACAAAAGTTTTTTAAATCTTTATATATGTACATTAGCGTGGCCGTTTGTTGTATGAAGATTTTTTTTTGATTTCTTATATTCTTTCCGCCCAAATCGGTAATCGGTTTAGTTTTATGTAAAAAAAATACAAACAAATTTCATATCGATAAGTTGTGTTTTACGGGGTGCGTCAGCCCCACAAAGTTGGCTTTCAAGCACATTTATTCAAATGCATATGACTATCTTTTTAAAAACAAGTTTTACAAGAATATGATATAGGACAATATTTTAGCTCTTCTAGTCACAATATCAACCTTAAAGAAAGTTTTTAGCTAAAATTAATTTTTTAGAAAATAATGAAGTAAATAACCAAAAAATATAACAAATAATATATACCAAATTTATATTTATGTATATGGAAATTATTTTTTCTAAGCATGTACGTCTATTAAATTATTTCATACATGGCTGTAGTGTCCTGCAAGTTGAAATCTCTGCTATCACGCGGGCGGCAAGATGGCTTAGTTATTATAGGATCTCTGAGGATATCTATATATTTAACGATAGTAAGGCGGCCATCACCGCCATAAATAGTGTCTACTCTGCCTCCCTCGCTTTTGTTAAATGCCGGGTATCTCTTGATGCGATCGCGAGATATTCAAGAGCTACACTAATCTGGACTCCAGGACACGCTGAGTATCCTGATAAATGTATTGCGGATGGTATTGCTAGATAGGATGTTGCATTGGACAACTCAATGAAATGCCCATTCACAATGTAAGTTTTTGATTCAGCGCGCATCATATCGACTTGCTCAACAAAGGTGGGAACACAAAGGTACCTGCCAAGTGGCTAGGTCAACGTGGCCCCACTACGACCTGAGCTGGACATGTGATCTACTTAGGTTCAAGAAAGGTTGGATGCGACTATTAGTAGCAGTGCTAACTGGGCACTGCCACAAAGGGATACATGCTAGAAAAATGGGTCTTAGTTACAATGACTATTGCAGGAGTTGTAACGATGAAGAGGAGACTGTGTTCCATCTTCTATGTCAATGCCCTGCGCTAGTAACGGTAAGAAGTAAGATACTCGGCTCTGATACTTTGTCAGATATAGATAATCTGGCAGATATTCCTATCCGCCTTTGTACAAGAAACCGGGTGGTTTGAAGAGGCGGAGGGGCAGATGTAATTTCTTGTCTTAACCGCTCTAGGGTATCACAACGGGACCGAACTGACGGACCCATGTGAGCCACCATTTGAATGGTGGCTGCCTCATTAACCTAAGCTAAGTAATTTTTAAAATAAATCAATATCCAATAATCGCTCTATGTAATGTTTCCTAAGCACACGTTTTTATATTATATTACATAATATTCTTCCTATCATCAGAATTTTTGAGTATATGTAGCTGTGATGTGTTTTATATATAAATGCAAGCTTTTCATTTAAGATCATTTTAGATTTAAATAGATAACTTTTGTAATCATTAACTGTCAACATTTTGATTGCAAACTTTTTAACCAATTTGGATTTTTTAATCTCTTCGAAATCATGACTATGCCTGATTTAGCATCATCACAAATATTTTGAATTCAACTTGCGAAATTTAAATTCTGTATACATACATAAGTATATAAACAAACAAAAATTATTTTCAGAAGATATGAACTATAATCCTGAAAATCTAATAATATTCATAAATAAATAAACAAATAAAGTCAAGACAATGCCGTAGATTTCTTGAATGTGGAAGTAAGCAGAATTAAAAAACGAAGAAATATAAAAAACATATAAAGCAGTTTTAAATACGTATATAGAACAATAAAAACTCATAAATAAAAATATTACCATGATCCTAAATCGATCTCAACACACCCATACAAATACACCCACATAAAGAATTGGCGACATCATACATATGCACACGCAATGATGTCAGTGATGAAGCCACGCCTAAAATATATAGATAATGTGCATATCTTCCAGCAAAATATGTACATATCTGCCTCCACAGTATTGTGCAGTAGAGTTCAAAATATAATTAAAAATCGAGAAATAAATAGAATTAACAAAACAAAAAGGAGTATTAATATACATACATATGTATATGTATGTACATAACACAGACTCCAATATGCAGAACAACAGCAACGATACTAGATCAAATACAATGCACATATATGTACAGCCAGATAAAGAAGTAATGACGTCATACACACATGATGACGACACACCTAATATAAATAAAGAAATAAATAAATTTTTACTAGATATGAAATACATAGTATGTTGAACCATGTTCAACAAAGGTAGTCTCTTAAAATTAATAATCTTTTGTTTTATTCTTCGCAATGGTACAAATGATACCATGAAAATATCTGAGTCCGAAATATTTTCACATACAACTTGTTTGTATTGTTTTTGTCCCGAAGAACCATCACATCGCCATTTACAAAAAAGAATTAACTTTGTGTTTCCATATTTCTTTAAGTCATTTCCTGTTATTGATTGTAGCAAGCGTTCGGCTGTGTGATCAAGTAGAGATTGTAGTTGTACCTCTGCCGAAATTGGTGTGATTGTAATAGTGTCCTTTAATGGCAAACAGTCCATTTTAGCAGCGGTTATGTAATGATATGCTGGATACATATTTGAACCTTTTTCAATCGCACGCAGTCTGAGCTTAATATATTGCTGTTTTGTGTACTGTATTGCATCACGGAGTTGGTATACTTTTAAGAATCCGTTTTGTTCTCACTGGACTAGCTTTAACAACTTTTTCAATGATATCCACTTTTGTTAATTGTTTCTGTGATCGTAATTGATGTAGGAAAGATTCTTTTATATTTGTACAACCAATTGCATCGTTAATATCTTTAAGTTTCCGCCTCTTAGATCTATCGCTGCTTTGCTGTTTCTGCAGCGACAGTAAGTTGGCCCTCTAACCAGTTTGCACTTTTTATATAAAAGTTTTGTTTACTGTAGCGAACTTCTTTGTAGCGTTTTTTTAGTGCTTTGACGAAATTATATAATTGCTCTTGCATTTCGGTGCTACACGAATTTAAGTTTAATTTTATTTAAACGTAACTAAGAACATCTTCCTGGTTTTTGTTTCTAAAATACTCTTCCGCCAGTTCTTTATAGCTGAAGCTCTCCATATTTTTCTGAATATTTTTATTTGCGTCTGTTATGTTTTATCCGTACACTTAAAGGATTAACTTATTACTGCGTAATCCCTTATCGAATCCGTAGTTTTATACATTTTTAGATACATGTTATTCACACATTGATCTTTAATTTCATAGCAGGTAGTGCTTAAATTGAACAAAACTGCACTTGTTGTCCAGACCTTAATATCAGGTAAAACTGATTAGTATCTCGGCAATATTTGTTGTTCTTGTTGGGTTGTTTTTTTAGTGGTTTATTGTCGTGATTATTGTTTATGACTTTGGTTGACCCTAACATTTGATAACAGGTAAATTTAGAAAGAGATCATATGTTTACTGGAGAACCTATTGTGATAATTTTTGACTTATTTTTTGCTGATCAAAACAAAGCCATTAAACCCTTTCGCAGGTATTATGTTTAATTTTTTTAGTTTTAGGTAGTCTAAAGTAAAGAAACATAAACTTTTAGGCAAAAAAGTGAAAATTTAATACACCATTGTATACGAGTACTTATAGGGCTGTTTAAATTATCGTAATTTGATTTTTTTAGAGTAATTTTATTAAAATGAAAAAAGTGTTCTACCCACGGGTCGTCACGGGTGCAAAAGTATATATAGCGTTAAAAACGACACTTTCACCTTTCTCCGGGTGATATACGTTTCTTGTGCCCTAGAAGTCCTATTCCACTAAAGTTTAAATTTGAGAAAAATATGGTAGTTTCATAAATATTCCGTAACGCCCCTAATATTAAACGCTAGAGCTGTGACCACTTTCAACAACTAAAGACTATAATCCTACCAACATTATAAAAAAGACCGCAGGCCATTATCGATGATAGCTTGCGAGTAGTAAGTAACCATTTATTTTTGATAAAAACAAAAGAAAAACACCTTTTTCTGAAATTAAAAAAACAGTTGAGTTTGACAGCATGCCACGTCCACAATTATCAGTAGTTTAACCTAATTTTTTGGCTACCTTAATCTGGATATACTAGCTACAAAAAGTCGAACAAATTTTAAAAATCGGTGACAAAAAAAATTAGACTTTTGGCCAATGAAAAACGATTTATTATTTTATTTATTAAATCAATTAATAGGAGGCTTATACTTTTTGAATATTCGCTTTAAATACTTAAGGAACAGATTGCTATAAATAAAACACGCATTTAAACAACCTTTTATGAAAATCGTTTGGAAAATAAAACAAAAAGTTGGAAATAAACATTTCTGCGACCTCATTCTGTCGTTATTTCCGATGTTTGAAATAACAAGTAAGAGAGATATATTCGGCCGAATCTTATATACCCTTTACCATAGTATTGAGTGACGAAAAAAGTCAGAATCACAAAAATTCACGCCCACGAAATACGAAAAAAAATTAAAAAAAGAACTTATATGAAAAAAATAACTTATATGGAAAAATTACATTGAAGCAAAAAAAATTGCCACTCAAGGTCTCACGGACGCACCCTCACGTGATGGAAATAAAAAATTAATCACGATCACGCATTGTATGATCTAATCTCTATTTCATAGTATAGGCTGATTTCATAAACACAGCTTGCAAAGCAACACTGGAAGCATGAGATTACAAGGCATTCTAGTGTTGCTTTGCAAACTGCGTTTATGAAGTCAGCCATAAATTATGAATTTCGTAACAAATTTGTAACCCTTTCTTGCCTAGAGTGCATTATAAAAATATTAACATCCGCTTATTAGCACTTATATATTTTTTCACACATCCAAGAAGTGTTTCAACGTCTTCATCAATAAGAAATTCTCCCAAAATAGATAAAAAATATCGACACCTATTGCATAAATCTGCTAGTCTAATGATTAAAATATTCCAATATTATATTCATGTTGAAAATAACTTAAAGCTATCAAATATTCTTTAAAAAAACGAACTTTTTCAAATAAAAGGTAAGAGTAATAAAAATAACTAAAATGTATCAAAAATTTAAAAAAAAAAAATAATGATAAATGGTTGGTCAGGATTTGAAACCGTACCCTACCCGGTGATGGCACCGAATCCTGAACACAACAAAATGCTTTTTTTTAGAATTTTTTTTAGAATTTTCGATACATTTTAGTTGTCTTTATTACTTTTACTTTTTATTTAAAAAAGTTTGTTTCACAATTTATTTAAAAAACCAGGCACAATCTCATTTATAATATATTTTGTTTAATTTTTGCGTTTTTTTCAATTTTATGAACGATAAAAGGTTTATTTATTTTTCAAAAATATCCAATATGTTATCAGATAGAATTTTGTACAGTGATAAGATAATTATATAATGAATTCAGTAAGTTGTCGACGTTTTTATTTGATATAATAATAATACCAAAAATAAAGATAACTTAATGGTGTTAGAAAAAATTTTGAATTATAAAATATAACAACATATTTTAATTCATTATTTTAATTTATTTTTTTTTTTTGAAACTCGTATAATGTACGTATGTATGTAAACTAGTGGTATTCTGATAGTTGTCTTTTTAAAAATTTGTTAACTTTTCCATTTACTTATCTGTATTGCGGTTGGACCAACCGATAAAGGTTTTGGCTCAATATAACCTGTATATTTCTGATATAGAAACACAATGGAATTTCAACCACAATTGATTTAAAAAAATACGAATTCGGTAATTCATATTCAGCCTGCTAAGAAAACAGATGATTTAATTAAAAAAATTTTTATTTAAATCTTCTTCTGCGTTTACTAAGTAAGACAGAGAACTAAATATGAAAAATTACGATAACATCGCAAACAGAAGGCTTTTTTTCTCTCAAATCCAATTCGGCTTATTTTCATAATATTTTACCATTAATCCGCGTCTAATTCCATAGTGCGTGCTATCGACAATGTGATATTCCACAGAACTATGATTTTTTAGGTGTTTTTAATGAATGTAAGACCAGTTTATTTTATATGAATATGAAGGAATCAATTTTTTATCTCCTAAGATCTTAATTTATCATTTTGTATATGTTGAATTGGGGAAAATACGAAAATATGCAAAAAAAAAAAAACAAATAAAATACAAACATGTATACATGTACTATTTTTTTAGACGCGGTATAGCTGGCGAACTATTATCGCTACGCTTTACAATTGTTTTTGAAATTTTCCCCAAACATTGCGATCTAAAAATCCAAAGTTCATATGTATGATATGTACGATAGGAAGTGATTGTTTGAAAAATATTTGATAAATTGCGAAGTATTCTTAGAATACATTTTAATTAAGCCCACATTAAATTATTCAATTGGATAAAGCAATCTCGAAGCTAAATATAAATTTGTGGAAAGTAGGTATTTGCAATACTTTTATTCAAAATACAAATGCATTTTAAATTTTTATTCCAAATACAAAATAGTTTTTAATAAAAGTTTAATTTTCACAATGGAAATGATTTTTAAAGTTTTTTTACTCTATAGTTTTGCTGTTTTTTAATCAATATTAAATCATACAATTTTGCTGATGTTTGCATATTTTTAAGAATTTTTGGCAGTTTAGAGATTTTTTCAAGATTTTTGGCTGCCGATTGCCAATTATATGATTTTTTCAAAATAAATTTTGGGAATAATTTCCAATATTGCAGTTGCAATTTTTAGAATATGCGCTATTTTCGCGGGGTTTTCAATTTTTTAGTTTCTTAGCTAATTACATTTTGGAGCTTGATATCAAATTAAATTCTTACATCAAACTTTGTTTTTATTTTATAGAAAAATGGCAATTAATTGAAGTGCTTTTGAAGATTAACTCACTGATGTTACAGAATGAAAGAAACATTTCTTATCAAATTATAGCCGGGAAGAGATTTTTCTGCTTTGTTATGTGTTACTAAGTATCCAAACAACATTTTAATTGTCAAAAGATTTTTTATCACATTGTACAAATACAATAATAATACCGGGTTCTGATATACTTCAGGTACGCTCTGCACCTGAATATAGAAAATAATTAAAATTACACAAGTATAAAACAGGATATAAGCAATTTTGCCTTTCTTCTAAAATCACAAATAGTCATAAAAAATGAAATATTAATACATTTTCAAAACAAAACTAAAATTCAATTTCATTGATTTTGTATATTTACTCGTACATAGTGTCTTGACGATCCATTACATTTCTTTATTATAAATAATATAAAAAGTAATTATGGTTATTTATATAAGTTTAAAGAAACGAACAAAAACAAAACAACAAATAATTGTTTTTCGATTGTTTAAATATACACATGTATAAACACAATGTGTACATGTGCCCATGAGCGCATTTCATATGTATGTGATATCTGTGTGACAAAAAGGGAATATTTACAACAACCACACCAATTTCCATCAAGAATTTGAAGTTTTAGTATTTTATAATAAATAAGATATACTATGTTCTTAAACGCGTAAACTACTGTGAAAAATACAACTTCTCTGTGGTGTTCAAGAAGCGCTTGTGACTACCAACCAGTAGGTTGTTGGATTGAATCCCAACGCAACTTTTTCAAAAAATTTTAAAAGAAAATTATTTCGAATACCATTTTTTTGCTCATATTTTAGTCGTTAATGGACCGACTTGAATTATTTTCAGTCTAAACCTTCGTAGAACTCCATACAAGAGATCTGCTTCATTAAATTGACCGTAGGACAGTCGGGGCCATAAAAAAACAACAGAATAGGAAATATAACAAAAAAGTCTTTTGGCTATATCTCAGTAATTATTGGACCGAGTTTTGTTATTTTCAAACCGAACAATTTTAAAAAAAATTTCAAGAGAATGATATAAAATTTGTTTCTCTATGTTGTGTTTTGGCCTTAATTCTAAATACACCAAAATGTAGCAGACGGATAGACGGACATCGCTCATTCGCTCTTAAATGAATAATGAAGAAATTACATACGGAATCACAAACCTACATATATATCCCCTTTCCAAATTTTTTGGTGAAGGGTATAAAAATGATATGTGTAGGTAGGCTGTTATAACGTATAAACTAATTAAAAATAGATATTTTATTCATTGATTTTATTCAAAAGTAGCTAATCTCCTAAATTAAATAAAATTGCAAAACTTTTCATTATTCTTTTACAAGCCGTACTCGAAAAACGCCAGTCATGAATATAAATGACCATAATCCCATTACTTTTATCATAATATGCTTATATGTATGTATAATTTGTTCAAAAAATATGGGGGTAGCTATTGAGTACTCATATATACCTATACATTACAATACTAGTACTTTAACTTTAACAAATTTTAGCAAGTAAAGTGTTCATTTACTTTTTCACATTTTTGAGAGTAATTTTGGAAAATTTCTAGTTACTCTCTCGTTGCTAATTTTTACTAGTAAAGTAAATGAACACACCTAAAATTATTATGGCACCATCGCTGAACGTTCTCCAAATCTATATTAGTATTCCTCGGCAATTCATTACATGACTCAGTAATAGCCAGCAACTGTAGATCATCAGCATACATATAACCCTTTAATGAATTCAAAGATGATAGAATATCATTAATGTATATACCTTAAAACTCTCTACGATTCCATTCTAAGTCGCATATTTGAGATTATAAAGTACCATGGTTGGAATACTCACTACTAAACGTGAAATAACAGGTGAAACCAAATAGTTCTTAACAATAAAATCTAATTCAATGAACAATTTTTATGTTTTCCAAACTTTTCTTTGCCGATGTTATTTTAATGAACTATTTTCTTTTTAATTTTCCAGCAGTTTTCTTTTTCAAAATTTATTAAGTAAATTATAAATAAGAACATTTAATAAAAAATGTTTGATAATAATAAACAATAAACCAAAATATCTAAAAAAATAATTCCATCTTTGTGTTTTGGTTGTTTGATCAAAAATTCGCAGTAACATATATATTTTTTTTGCTGCAGTTATTTGAATAAACTGGACTGTATGTACAAATGTACATGCATTCATATATGGTAATAAATGATGATAAATAATAAAGCCCACGGCAGTAAACCTTTGGAACAATTGCAACAGCAATGCAGTTTATCCGGTAAACGTCCAGTTTAAAATATATTTTATAGATATCTTCTACTTTATTATTGAAAAACTTAACTATATGTTCAGAAAACATTTTCAAGCAATTATACATTTTCGTTAAATCTGAAAACTTGTTATTCAAATATTTCATATATAAATAGCATTTGCCTACTTAAACATGATGTTATATGTTTAAGTAAATCACAGATAATTAAAGCAATGAATCTTCAGTTTGAAAGTCTAAATACTCCCACAAAAATAAAGGCCAGACGTAAATTTGTAAAACGGTGATACACGTATATTTTTTTTGGTCCCCCTATCCTGGAATCTGTTGTCAGAATTTTATTTTTTGTGTTATACGGTGTAATTAGTAAAGCAAGGAGGCCTGTCAAGTAGCACATCACGAATAAAAAATCATGAAATTTTAAAGCAGGTTGGTAAAGGAGAGTTTCTATATCTCACGGACCTCCTTCATCTAAGAAAACGTTTAACAGGGATTCTTTGCTTGAACAAGGTGAAATTTTGATCTATTATTTCTTGTTGCAATTCTATTATACTCGTATTAACATTTAAATTATTATTAGTTTTTTAATTTATTATTTTTATTTTAGGTACGACTCAGCGTTTTAACAGCATCAAAATTAAACCCTGAGCTTTTAGAAATTAAAAAGATCTTGGGATTAACACTTATTAAATTTGAAGATGCTGTGATAGAGTTTGACAAATTTTCAGATAGACATCATTTTGAAACATTGGAAGTGTATGTTAAAGCACTTAAAACACATTATTTGAACCAACTGAAGTGGCACGCAGCATCCATTCTAGGCAGCGTGGATTTCTTGGGAAATCCGCTGGGGTTTGCGAATGATTTATCTGAAGGAGTGTCAGGCCTAATTTTTGAGGGATCAGTTAAAAGTTTGGTTAAGAATGTTACTCACGGATTGTCAAACTCAACTGCAAAGTTAACCGAGACGTTATCTGACAGCCTTGGAAGAGTCGTTTTGGATGAACACGACAATGAAACCAGACAAAAAATATTAGAAGTTGCGCATCCCGCTTCAGGGGGAGGCCATTTAGCAGCTGGCCTAAAGGGTTTGGGATTTGGATTACTTGGTGGTGTTACGAGTATTGTTCGTCATACTTATATCGGTGCTCAATCTGACGGGCTTCCTGGATTTTTTAGTGGTCTCGGCAGAGGAATTGTGGGTACAGTTACAAAGCCTTTAATAGGTGTTCTTGATTTAGCATCTGAAACTGCTAGCGCTGTTAGAGAAACAAGTAGAGGTTCTCACCATTTCCTGCCAGATCGTAAACGGTTACCACGATGCGTAACGGGAGCACCAGGTGGACTTTTACCATTTTATTCATATCGTCAAAGTAAAGGCCAGCAATACCTTTATGTAATTAATAAGCGAAATTTTGTTGAAAAACTTATATTTTACGAACCAAATCTATGCAATGATAAAGAAGCTCAGATAAAACTTTTAGTATCGACGGAATACGTGCGCATTTTTTCAATGTGCGGAGAAGATCCTGCTATTATGTTTGAATGCCACTTAAGCGAAGTATTATCATGTCACCCACTTACTACTACATCAAATAAAATGCCACCAAATTTTTATATAGAAATATCGACAAATGTACCTAAAGTTACAAGACCAAGAGTGAAATGTCAAAATGAAGAAATTTCAGAAAGAGCTTCCAGATGTGTAAGTATTCAAATATTATTAAATTTGATATTAATGAGAGGCGTGCTGTTTCCTAAACAATTATTTTAAGATCTCTATAAAATATTAACGGCCTTATTTATAAACGATTAATTAATATTTTATTAAAAATCTTCAAGCTTAAAACTTTATTTAGCCAATATTTCGCGTTCTCTATGGAAAACCTCTTCAGGGATATTTTAATAATACAATCAAAATAATAACAATATAATAGTATTGATCGTTTATGAATAATACTATAAACAGTTTCTCACAAAATATATTACAGCCTAGCTCTGCCAACCAGATCTTCAAGAAACCTTAAAAATTAGTTGTATAACATATTTTGCGCATTTTAATATCTAGGCGCGCGATAGTGCGTCAGACCAATTCCAGGCCAAAGCACACAGTATGTATGTATATAACGAACCTATTTACCATATTTTTATCCCCCTCATAACTTTGGCACCCGTTTTATAAAATTACAAAAACAAGTTAAACCTATATAGGTGACCCTGTGTGTAAAATTTCAAAGCTCTATCATATCTAAAGATAATGAAGGTGTAAAAAGTGCATATTATACTACATCACTAACATAGCATAATAAGAACTATATAATCTCTGTTCTTCATTACTGTATAATATTTCTCACTAAGATACTCTCTGTAAAATATAAGGAATAATATTGATTTGACTATTAAATAATGTTAGTGGAGTTACGTCTTGTTCACGTGTCTACATACTCACTGACTCACTCATCAATATTTATATCGGTGCCCTAGGTTTCCCCTTTGTTTATTTAAGCCCCAGCGTGTGGCACTTCCACTATAGCTAGGGAGCTAAAATTTGGTATACAAATAGGCTTTAGTGAACGACTAACGAATTCCTCCTGATGGTTATGTGGCACAACCATATGTAAATTTACCTAGTAGGGACATAAATACTGTTACTAATATGTTGGGCTATAAAACAAAAAATAATGAATGGTTTTGGAACAAATTTCTTTTATACATTTATTGATATGTATTGTATACAAAAATCTTAGTTATATTTAAAAAGTCCGCCCTTGGCCTTCACACACGCCTTAAGTCGCATTGACCATTCATCAATAGCTGCACGCACCATATCCATTGGAAAATTGGCTACAGCACGAACCAGAGCTGTCTTAAGAGAACCACTGTTTGGTATCTTTTGTGAGAGACCATATCCTCTAAAACCGTCCACAATTTGTAATCCAAAGGATTCAAATCAGGGCTGTCAGATTGCTAATCTTCGAAGCATATAAAAGCTGCTGTCGTTTTAGCCTTATGAGCTGGTGCACAATATTGTTGGAAAGTCTAAGGCTGGTTTTGGAACAGGGAATTGTTAAGTGTCTACACAACTGTTTCCAAAACGGTGTTTTGACAAACTTTGGCCGGTGGTTTGACCCCCTGTTCGCAGAAATGCAAGTCAGTAAGAGACACCCCACCAAACCATGACTGTAGGTGGATGATAACCCGTGGAATGCTCTGATGCTTCTTTAGATGCCCGGATATAAATCCTATCATTTTGTTTGTTAAACTTTTCATTTACGATAAAAATTTGTTCATCCGTAAACAAGATTTTTCTATGCAAGTTATCTGCGTACTTCATCAAAAGACGTTTGGATTTTTCTATCCTATTTCTTTTTAAAGCTACAGTCAACAAATGTCCTGTACGCCGTTTGAAAGCTCCAAGACCTAAGTCTTTTAATAATACGACTAATGGACCTTTGTGTGATTTTCATCTCACGGGCCATGATTTTCTGTTCCCGGAGAGGATTTCGTTGAATTCTTGCTTTTATTTCTTGCTGTGTTCGAACGGTACGTGGGCGGCCCGAACGGGGCGGTCTTTTATATATCCGGTCTCCTCGGACAATTGTATGCACCTGTAGACAAACATGCGACTAATGCCGAACGAGCGGTTCGTTTTGAAAATATAACTTTTTTTCTTTCCACTCTTAAAAAGTGCTATAACTGCGATACGGTTTTCTTTATCTGACCACTCCATGGTTGAAGTTAACACAATTTAAAATTCCCTTAACTGACTAACGCTATAGAGGTTTTACCTTTCAAAAAACATGTGATAATAAAAGGGTATGTTCAATTTTACTTTTTAATGGGTATGTTCAAAGTAGTAACAATATTTATGTCCGAACTAGGTAGAGTCAACAAAACCTTTATAAAGAAAACTTAGCAAAAACGAATTAAAAGTACTGAGGGTGCTGTTGGCTGAAGTAGTTAGCGCGTTGACTACAAAGCAAATAATGTCTTAGAACGTGGATTCGATCCCAGCATCAAAGCTCCTCCCCTCCTTTGTCGGTATTGTAGCATAATCGCCGGCGAAGTAAAATAATTAATAAAATGGATACACACCTTAACACATTTAATGTGTCATCAGAGGCGCCGCAACACTGATCTTATTTTACAATAATCTTAGTTTCATTAATAGGTAGGGAGATTACATGACACAATTTTTAGGGTTTGGGATCAAAGTTGAACGTTAAAAATAGTCCAAGTAACTCTTATATATTTTCTATTGATTTAGTTTTAATGGGTTCGTTTTCTAAATATCTGTTCTATTTCCTCTGGATGTTAAATAAATTTTACTAATATAATTGCCTCTGGGATATCCGCTATATGATTTCTTAGTATGCCGATATTGTGGTTAAGGTATTGGATTTCCCTAATTGAAGTTTTTATACTTTTTAGGAAGTATGTAGTTAGTTTGGTCTGTCTGTCTATTTATAAAAAGTCTATGATTCCTTGAACCTGATTAATGTGATTGGTTATATTATGAAATCTTGCAACCATATTTAGATTAAATTTATGGGGCTTTGTCATGGTGTTTCGAAATTTTATTTGGTTATCGTCGAGGTAAAGTAAACAGATTTTACCTGCAAGGTCTTTTAAGATATTGTTCATAACCCTCTGGAAAGTATACCGGGCTACCTTCGATTGTGAAGGCATTTTTTTAATATCTTCGGGATCTATTTCAATTCGATGGAACCCATTGGCGAGATCTAAGGTTGAAAAATACATACGTAATTTATCTACAATGTCTGAAATATTCGGTATTATGCAGAGATTGAATACCGATCACAAAATATTTAAAGAAAAATACTAAAGTGAATGTTAAAGACCCCAAATTTTATAGTAGTCTTTTAAAAATTAAAAATATTATATTAAATCCCCCGATTTTACGGTTTCGAAATTTCAATAAAAGGTTTAAATTAATAACGGATGCCAGTAACGTTGTACTGGGAGCAGTGTAAACACGGACGGACGCATCAAGAACAATTGATACGCATCCGTATGCATTTTGGGTGTGCTTTTGTTACTGTGCCAGAGGAATTTTGGGCTTTAACATTTCGATGTTGCTAATATTTTGCAATTTTCTTGTTGAATAATGCCAACTGGGACACCATAAAACATTATTGAGTGGAATATTACTTTTGAAATAATTATTTTATTTTCAATGAATGGATATAATATTGTTTTTAACAATATTTGCTTTGTCAATAGTGTAACCAGAAATATTTCTTTGCTGTATAAAATATCTTTGAGGGGCAAACAGCAAAATAGATGATTTTTACAAACAAAATTATCTGCTTTCAAAGAAAAGTGTTTCTAACGTGAACAAGTAATTATTAGTTCTAGTAAAGCTTTTGTAAGAACAAACAGTATGAAATAACATTGTTTGAAAACAAAATCAATGAAATGTAAATAGAATCAGTCGCAGTACAGGTCTTTGCACCAGATTTCTCCCGTATTCTATTGTTAAACAATTGCTTCCAACTTTGTTATACATGCATATGTACATATTTATATATTTATGTACAATGTACATAAATGAATTGTGTGATGGTTTTGTTCAGTATTTTTTTTTTATTTATTTAATAGATTCATTTACTAAAATAATAACAAATTTTGTTTAAATGTAAATAATGATCTAAAGGGTCCGCCATCTAACGTTTTTTCCACCTAGTGCTTATTTCGTGAATGGTAACACTTAGCTCATGTCTGATTTGACAGATAATTAGTTTTATCCTTCCGCTGAACGAATATGGTTGTGTATACGCTTGAACAACGCTGGGAAATATTGCGACATTACTTTGAAAATCATGGTAATGTTGCAGAATGTGTGCGAAAATTGCGTAGAAGAGAAGCTCCGTATGCTCGTTATCTCGTGAAAAAAGTGAAATAAACTGGCATCCTCATCGATAAACCAAAGCCTGAAAAGCCAAAAACAGTGCGTACCTCCGATAATATTGCTGCTGTGGCAGAAAGTGTGCGTGAAGCGCCATCAACATCAATTCACCGTCGCACGGTGGCTGAAAATCGTTTTTCATTGGCCAAAAGTCTTTTTTTGTCACCGATTTTTAAAATTTTTACGCCCTTTTGCAGCTAATATATCCAGATTAAGGTAGCCAAAAAATTAGGTTAAACTATTGATAATTGTGAGCGTGGCATGCTGTCAAACTCAACGGTTTTTTTTAATTTCAGAAAAAGGTGTTTTTCTTTTGTTTTTTATAAAAAATAAATGGTTACTACTCGCAAGCTATCATCGATAATGGCCTGCGGTCTTTTTTATAATGTTGGTAGGATTATAGTCTTTAGTTTTTGTAGGTGGTCAGAGCTCTAGCATTTAATATTAAGGGCGTTACGGAATATTTATGAAACTACTATATTTTTCTCAAATTTAAACTTTAGTGGAATAGAACTTCTAGGGAACAAAGGGGAACAAGAAATGTATACCACCCGGAGAAAGGTGAAAGTGTCCTCTTTACCGCTATATATACTTTTGCACCCGTGACGAGCCGTGTGTAGAACACTTTTTTCATTTTAATGAAATTACTCCAAAGTACTCGTATACAACGGTGTATATAATTTTCACTTTTTTGCCTGAAAGTTTATGTTTTTTACTTTAGACTACGTAAAACTAAAAAAATTAAATATAATACCTGCGATAGGGTTTAATGGCTTTGTTTTGATCAGCCAAAAATTGGTAATAAAATTATCACAAATTATCACAATATTCTACAGTAAACATATGATCTGTTTCTAAATTTACCTGTTATCAAATGTTAGGGTCAACCAAAGTCATAAGCAATTTTATAACAATAATCGGGACATTAACCCACTAAAAATAAAAAAACAACCCAACAACAACAACAAATATTGGCGAGATACTAATCAGTTTTACCTGATATTAGGGTCTGGACAACATGTGCAGTTTTGTGCAATTTAAGCACTACCTGCTATGAAATTAAAGATCAATGTGTGAATAACATGTATCTAAAAATGTATAAAACTACGGATTCGATAAGGGATTACTCAGTAAAGCTAAGTACTCTGTTCATCATTTCGTGCGAACTGCTGTCAAAAGTCCATATAAAAAAAATTCATGCGAAATAATTGCAAAAAAAATGGCCGAAGTTGTACTCTGTTCAAATTGTGAAAACATACGAAATGTTTCTGGCAGCATGATTTTTTCAAATACAACATGTTTCTAGCAACATATTTTTCAACTGCGAAATAATGTAAGCACCACTTATTTCGTGCGGAATTGCAAACAACAGATGATCAGATTTTACTTAGCATTGAATTTGTTGCGCACAAATAACTAAAATAATGGAAAATAGTGTGAAAATAACATAAAATAAAGCTATGGAATGAGAACGTGTGTCTTCAAAGAGCTCCTCCGCAGCAGCTGCAATTTACATTAATTGATACGTTGCAGCACAAGCTCTTAAAATTATTTTGTTCTCCATTTGTTTTCACACATGGTTTTTGTTTACATAACAAAAACAATGTTGCTTACTTCAAGGCAATAAAAACGATAAATTTCTTCTAAATCGTAGTGTTGTCACCACTGGCTAATTGTCAAAATTTTCAAACGAAATAATCAATGTTCCTCAACATTTTTCGCAAATTCAAACAGAGTACTTAGCTTAATAAGTTAATCCTCTAGGTGTACGGGTAAAACATAACAGACGCAAATAAAAATATTCACAAAAATATGGAGAGCTTCAGTTATAAAGAACTGGCGGAAGAGTATTTTAGAAACAAAAACCAGGAAGATGTTCTTAGTTACGTTTAAATAAAATTAAACTTAAATTCGTGTAGCACCGAAATGCAAGAGCAATTATATAATTTCGTCAAAGCACTAAAAAAACGCTACAAAGAAGTTCGCTACAGTAAACAAAACTTTTATATAAAAAGTGCAAACTGGTTAGAGGGCCAACTTACTGTCGCTGCAGAAACAGCAAATCAGCGATAGATCTAAGAGGCGGAAACTTAAAGATATTAACGATGCAATTGGTTGTACAAATATAAAAGAATCTTTCCTACATCAATTACGATCACAGAACCAATTAACAAAAGTGGATATCATTGAAAAAGTTGTTAAAGCTAGTCCAGTGAGAACAAAACGGATTCTTAAAAGTATACCAACTCCGAGTGATGCAATACAGTACAACCAATCCCAATTAAACCAAGTCCCGACAAAATCATTGGATAATACCGATGCATATGAATTTGGATTATCACCAGTACATGCAAGAATACGACTTATGGAACACATACTAAAAATCTGTTATGATTTGGATTTCGGGTCTTCAGGATCAATAAGAAACAACGAAACCAACAAAGAGTTAAGAAGTTCAAAAAAGAGACATGTTCAAGGTGAATATCGCAAATTTGGATTGATTATAGATCAGCCAAAACATGGGTCAGGCAATACAAATGATGGCAATACCGCAAGAAGATTCTTTTCAGATCCAGAAATAGCATCTGAAATAACAGGAGTGGATTTAAACCTTATTTTCAGATTTAAAATAATCCTAGAAGTACTTGCGTGCAATGAAGAAATTGACTCCAGAAAATTTGGAGATTATGCTAAGGAAACTGCAAAAATATATACAACCAACTACCCATGGAGAAATATGTCTGCAACAGTTCACAAAATCCTTTATCATGGAGAAGATGTCATTAAATATTATTTGGTGCCACTTGGAGATCTATCAGAGGAGGCTCAGGAAAAAAGGAACAAGGATTACAGATTTTTAGAGAGCACAATACTAGAAAAATTTCACGAAAATCAACAATTGAAGATCTATTTAATATATTATTGGCAACGTCAGATCCGTTCATTTCCAGTATTCGAAATCAATGGAAAGTGGAAATTCGGGATTTAGATGAAGAAGCTTTTAGACTAAAGAACAGAAATAGCACAGAACAAAATATGGAATATTTGCAATCAATATTTGAGTCAAATGAATAATAATTATAATTGCCTTTCATTGTTATTTAAGCACGAAAAACATAGTATTAGTAAAAAATAATAATAAACAGAAGCTACAAATGTTACAAATGCTATTAAAATTTATTGAAGTTTTATTTTTAAAATGTTTTTAAAATTATCAAATTTGACAGCAAAAAATAATAAATTTTTCTGTAGTAATAGCAATATTTTTAGATAATATTATTAACGTTTTTTTTAAGTGTAACTATTCTTTGAGTGTAAACAAATTTGCAAATTTGTCAGCAAAAAATTTTTAATTTTTCTGTAATAATAGCAAAATCTCCAGTTGATTTTAATACTTTTTTCAGTGTAAAAGTGCGTCGCACAGTGGCTGAAAATCGTTTTTCATTGGCCAAAATTCTGTAACTTTTGAACCGATCAAAATATTGAAGTAATTTTTATTTTATTGGATAGATATTTAGTTCAGCTTGACTCAGTTTAAATTACATTAAAATTGATTGAGGAATTTTTAAGGAATTCTAGGTCAAAGTTGAATTTGAAAGTTGAAAGTTTGAGTTTTTTTAACTTTTAGAGTGAAATATGGGTTTATTATTTTTTTATTTATTAAAAAATTTAATATTTGGAAATTAATAATAATTATAAATATTTTTTTGTAATAATGAAATTTTTTAATGTTACACTGAAAAAAATTTTTACACTAAAAAAATAGTAAAATCAACTGGAGATTTTGCTATTATTACAGAAAAATTAAAAATGTTTTGCTGTCAAATTTGCAAATTTGTTAACACTCAAAGAATAGTTACACTTAAAAAAACGTTAATAATATTATCTAAAAATATTGCTATTATTACAGAAAAATTTATTATTTTTTGCTGTCAAATTTGATCATTTTAAAAAACATTTTAAAAATAAAAATTGCAATAAATTTTAATAGCATTTGTAACAATGGTAGGTTCTGTTTATTATAATTTTTACTAATACTATGTTTTTCGTACTTCAATAACAATGAAAGGCAATTATAATTATTATTCATTTGACTCAAATATTGATTGCAAATATTCCATATTTTGTTCTGTGCTATTTCTGTTCTTTAGTCTAAAAGCTTCTTCATCTAAATCCCGATGTTCCACTTTCCATTGATTTCGAATACTGGAAATGAACGGATCTGACGTTGCCAATAATATATTAAATAGATCTTCAATTGTTGAATTTCGTGAAATTTTTCTAGTTTTGTGCTCTCTAAAAATCTGTAATCCTTGTTCCTTTTTTCCTGAGCCTCCTCTGATAGATCTCCAAGTGGCACCAAATGATATTTAATGACATCTTCTCCATGATAAAGGATTTTGTGAACTGTTCCAGACATATTTCTCCATGGGTAGTTGGTTGTATATATTTTTGCAGTTTCCTTAGCATAATCTCCAAATTTTCTGGAGTCAATTTCTTCATTGCACGCAAGTACTTCTAGGATTATTTTAAATCTGAAAATAAGGTTTAAATCCACTCCTGTTATTTCAGATGCTATTTCTGGATCTGAAAAGAATCTTCTTGCGGTATTGCCATCATTTGTATTGCCTGACCCATGTTTTGGCTGATCTATAATCAATCCAAATTTGCGATATTCACCTTGAACATGTCTCTTTTTTGAACTTCTTAACTCTTTGTTGGTTTCGTTGTTTCTTATTGATCCTGAAGACCCGAAATCCAAATCATAACAGATTTTTAGTATGTGTTCCATAAGTCGTATTCTTGCATGTACTGGTGATAATCCAAATTCATATGCATCGGTATTATCCAATGATTTTGTCGGGACTTGGTTTAATTGGGGTTGGTTGTACTGTATTGCATCACTCGGACTTGGTATACTTTTAAGAATCCGTTTTGTTCTCACTGGACTAGCTTTAACAACTTTTTCAATGATATCCACTTTTGTTAATTGGTTCTGTGATCGTAATTGATGTAGGAAAGATTCTTTTATATTTGTACAACCAATTGCATCGTTAATATCTTTAAGTTTCCGCCTCTTAGATCTATCGCTGCTTTGCTGTTTCTGCAGCGACAGTAAGTTGGCCCTCTAACCAGTTTGCACTTTTTATATAAAAGTTTTGTTTACTGTAGCGAACTTCTTTGTAGCGTTTTTTTAGTGCTTTGACGAAATTATATAATTGCTCTTGCATTTCGGTGCTACACGAATTTAAGTTTAATTTTATTTAAACGTAACTAAGAACATCTTCCTGGTTTTTGTTTCTAAAATACTCTTCCGCCAGTTCTTTATAACTGAAGCTCTCCATATTTTTGTGAATATTTTTATTTGCGTCTGTTATGTTTTACCCGTACACCTAGAGGATTAACTTATTACTGAGTAATCCCTTATCGAATCCGTAGTTTTATACATTTTTAGATACATGTTATTCACACATTGATCTTTAATTTCATAGCAGGTAGTGCTTAAATTGCACAAAACGGCACATGTTGTCCAGACCCTAATATCAGGTAAAACTGATTAGTATCTCGCCAATATTTGTTGTTGTTGTTGGGTTGTTTTTTTATTTTTAGTGGGTTAATGTCCCGATTATTGTTATAAAATTGCTTATGACTTTGGTTGACCCTAACATTTGATAACAGGTAAATTTAGAAACAGATCATATGTTTACTGTAGAATATTGTGATAATTTGTGATAATTTTATTACCAATTTTTGACTGATCAAAACAAAGCCATTAAACCCTTTCGCAGGTATTATATTTAATTTTTTTAGTTTTACGTAGTCTAAAGTAAAAAACATAAACTTTTAGGCAAAAAAGTGAAAATTATATACACCATTGTATACGAGTACTTTGGAGTAATTTCATTAAAATGAAAAAAGTGTTCTACACACGGCTCGTCACGGGTGCAAAAGTATATATAGCGGTAAAGAGGACACTTTCACCTTTCTCCGGGTGGTATACATTTCTTGTTCCCCTTTATTCCCTAGAAGTCCTATTCCACTAAAGTTTAAATTTGAGAAAAATATGGTAGTTTCATAAATATTCCGTAACGCCCCTAATATTAAACGCTAGAGCTGTGACCACTTACAACAACTAAAGACTATAATCCTACCAACATTATAAAAAGACTGCAGGCCATTATCGATGATAGCTTGCGAGTAGTAAGTAACCATTTATTTTTGATAAAAACAAAAGAAAAACACCTTGTTCTGAAATTAAAAAAACAGTTGAGTTTGACAGCATGCCACGTCCACAATTATCAGTAGTTTAACCTAATTTTTTGGCTACCTTAATCTGGATAATTAGCTACAAAAAGGCGTAAAAATTTAAAAAATCGGTGACAAAAAAAGTTGGACTTTTGGCCAATGATAAACGATTTTCAGCCACTGTGCGTCGTTCTCAACAATTGACCATTTCAGAGACATCATTGAGACGAATTTTGCATAAAGACCTTGGTATGCCGTCATACAAAGTCCGATTGGTTCAGGAGTGGAAGCCAACTGACACTGACCATCAGATGCGTTTTCGCTTTGCTAAGTGGGCCTGCGATCGACTTACAGAAGATGCCGATTTTGCCAAAAAAATCATCTTTTCAGATGAAGCTCATTTTGATCTTGGCGGGTATGTAAACAAGCAAAATTGTCGCATTTGGGGCACAGAAAACCCGCACGCATACATTGAAAAGCCGACGCACCCAAAACGAGTCACTGTTTGGTGCGGATTTTGGTCCAGAGGCATAATTGGACCATTTTTCTTCGAAAATGAGCAAGGAGTGGCCGTTACAGTCAATGACGATCGTTATCGGGCCATGTCGAACGAATTTTTGTTCACAAAAATTGAAGAGGATGATATTGGCAACATTTGGTTTCAACAGGACGGCGCTACGTGCCACACAGCCGAAGCTACACTCGATGTTTTGCGCCCTGTTTTTGAAGATCGCATTATCAGCCGCAGAGCTGATGTGGTTTGGCCACCTCGGAGCTGCGATTTGACACCGTTGGACTATTATTTGTGAGGTGCCGTCAAAGGTAAGTGTTACGCCGACAAGCCAGAGACAATTGACGCTTTAAAGGACAATATTCGTGAAGCCATTGGTGAAATACAGCTGCACACAATCGATATTGTGCTTAATAATTGGACCGATCGTGTAGGCTACTGCATGGCCAGCCGAGGCACCCATTTGAATGAAATTATATTTCATTTTTAACCGGAAGGATTGTACTTTCAAATAAAAAAAGAAATTTAAGAAGATATTCAGTAGTTTTTTTATAGCATTTAAAAAAAAAGTTATCTGGCGGACCCTTTATAACTAGCATAACATAAAGTTGTGAGCCAGGTTGGCAAAATTAAAGCTGTTAAAAATAAGAATTCATAAAATTTGTTTACATATGTATATACATCATAAATTATTTAACAAAAGTACTAAGTACAAATATTTATATTTAGCTTTTTTTATTTTTTTTATAGGAACTAAGCAAATTCATTTAATATCAATTTTCTGTATTTTAAACAAGATTCCAGGTAATTGACAAGAGAACCAAAATTAAAGGCATCACCATTTAGAATATTTAGAACGTCGAGTAGGTTTAGGTAGGTTTCAGTTGCGTCTAAATTACAGAGAGCAGATTCCGTCTGATGTACTTCTGAAAGATCTAGTGCTTTTATCCAAGTCCTCCTCTTGCTCTTATCAATAGACTTATGGCACGAGATGAGAGTTTCGTAGTAGTGATTTGCAGAAAAAAATAGTTTTGTTGTGAGTATAAGTCATGAAATTGAGAGTTTCTAGCGTCGGAAATATAGTTTTGATTTTGATAAGATTTAACCAGGGTTAAAATTGACTCGCAATGTTTGCTCACGGGTACAGAATTACCATCTGGTACAAAATCAATCTTCTCACATAAATTAGTCCAATCCTCAGCCCAAAAAGTTTGTTTAGCAATTATCACATCTGCAAGCTTGCGAGGTAATCTGTTGCAAGGCATGCTAAGCACTTTGTTAATGTAATCAAAATGCAATTTTAATGTATCTTTGTCAGTGTTGCCACCAACGAAATGTTAAATTACACATGCATCATGCCAAAATTACACATGAAATTAGGAATTACACATGCTGTCTTTTTTTTCAAAATAGCGTGCATTGATTTGTTTAGATTAAAAATTTAATGATGAATATATATTTTAAATATTTGCGCTTTCACGGTCATTTAATAAAAGATTTTTTTTATATATTATTCCGACGTTTCGTTGGTATTTTCCAACTTTTTCAGGGAATTTTTTAAATTTTGTTGATATATAATCTTCTTTAAACCAATTGTACATCATTATTCTTAAAAACATCACAGTTTTCTTTTGTGTAAAAAGGATAATCACAAACAAAAACTTAATAAATTTAAAGCAAAAAATGTAAAACAGGTTCATAAATAAATTAAAATATCACAGCCAATCCCAATCCTTATTTCATCACAGTCGGCATCACAATAAAAAAAGTAGTGATCAAAAACGATAAAATTTTTAACTACACATGAGTGACACATGCAGCCAATTACACATGGACTACAAATGAAAATAAAAATTACACATGATATGTGTAATTACACATAAGGTGGCAACACTGATCTATGTATAACGAATTTAAACCCGTTTCTAAATAGAGCATATAGTTTGGAGTGTTGCTAGGCAAAATTAACATATTTTTAATGAAAAATCTAAATAACTTTTCAACTATATCGTATTTCATGTACCCCTATATTTGGGCTCCGTAGAACATGATTGAACGAGATACAGCACTAAAAATTTTAAGCTTGTTTTTATTATATATATTGGGATGGTTTATATACTTAGACCAAGAAGAAGATATTGCCGTTTTTGATGTTGTTAGTTTATTTTCCAAATGTTTATTGAAGGATAAATTGTAACAGAAGTCCATACCAAGGTATTTATATGAGTTATCGATTTCAATATAATTTTCTCCATACGTCTACATGATGTGGTAAATAAAAAGAGTGGTATTTACTTTGGGATCTTATCTCTTGTTAGGAAGTCTTCTCCATGTGACCTAACGACCAATATTCATCGAAAACCGCCTTGTATTGGGATTGCAGTGCAGGGGTTTTGGTATTTTTTCCATCAGAATATTCTCGTTGCTAGTGGAGCAATTGGCTTGAATATGCTTTAATGTACTAAGTTGTTCATCTTGAGTGTCGATTCTGGCCACGGTTGCTGACGCGTTTCGGGAGAAAGCGGGTTGATAAGAAACTTCTTCTTTTAAACTTTCTGTGTTGTTTGAAAAATTCGAAGATCTTTTTATCATATGCTAGAGTGTATGATGCGATTTTTTACAGTACTTGCAAGTGTTCTTACTTTTGAAATTTGCCTTAATGTTGGAGTATCCCAGGGATGCAAAATTAAATTTTCAAATTGTACTAAGTTTTAAGAAAAAGTGTACTTTTTTCAGTCCGATTGTGATTTTTATTTTTTTAAATATTTTTAATTAACAAATTACTAAAAACGTACATAAAAATTCATTTGTACATATAACTTACTAGATTTTATTATCTAGCTCTTTAAAAATATAAATGAAACACTTGTTTTATTATTAAACTTTTTATTTTTCCGTTTATTGAAGTTGTCTTCTATGAAGACTTATTAAAACTTTATTAACCGTAGCTATGACAAATGAAACCACGCCAAAAGAATTAACAAACAAAAGCAGACGCATTGTCAGCATTTGTTTGTTTTAAATTTATTAATAAAAATTTTGATAGATAAATGAGTTCATTTAACACGAGTTTGCAATTCAGCATAATACAAAATTTTAATAAATGAGTTCAGTAGCCACAAGTTGCAATTAAGCAAATAAATTTCCAAATAAAGTCATTAAAAAAAGTGTTAACAAAAAGTTTGTTAACTTATATCATTGAAATTCAGTTGTACTAAGTACATATTATTAACAATTAAATTTAATGCTTAATTTCGAAAAGGTACACAAAAGACTATCAGTTGTTGAGATCTGAATATAAGGTTATACTAATAATAATATATAATATAATGAAATAATACAATATTAATGTTTTCAAATTGAAATGAACTTTCCTCAATTTTCAAAAAGATGTTCAAACAAAAAATTTTTCAACTGACAAACAATTTTTAAATCAACACGGAAAAAGAAATTATTGACTAATAATTTGTTAATTTTTGTTATTTGTTTATTGATCTTTTTCTCCTAAAGAAGTTACCCAAAGGGTAACGAAATATCGAGATAAAATAAATTTGGATGGTTTTTATAAAAAAGTGTCCTCAAGCTTAATTTGAAGAATAATATATACTAATATAAGAAAGATTATACTTTATGATATACTGCTTGCTAACAAAATCTTAGTCATTTCTAAATTGTAGCAGCACGAATTAGATGAATTCAGCAAATCCTTTCTTTGTATTAGATTAGAGACAGTGGAAACAGACAATCTGTTTGTCTCTTTTGCTTATAATAAATTTTGAAGTGCAAATAAATCATTCCACATTTGCAGCAGAGTGTGGGATGGGTACTATTCCTCTAGCAATTCTTGAAATATCAGTAAACATCGGTTATTTAGTTCATTTTTCATATCTGATACATTAGAGGCTCGTATGTGAAAATTTGTATATGTTAACATAAGAGTTGAGGTGTCCGTTGTTATTGTAATGTTGTACCTGTTGTAGAATCGCCACCATCTGTATAAATCCGCCTTGGGCACTGTAAAACAATACAGGTAGTATCGAAGTGTTAACGGACCTATTTTTTGGGTTCCGTTCTGTCAAAATTTGATTATGTATTACTAACACACACCCACACTACTAAAAAAGAACACTTTATCATTTGTTTCAAATGCAAATAAGAGAAGGAAAAGAAACAAAATTCTTTATTGAACAGAAAATGCAACCATTTACCATTTTTCTCTTGTGCTTTTTGAGAGCCACGAACCTAAAAGCAGTGTTGTTGTAGCTTCGACACTACCTGTATTATTCTACCATGGCCTTGAGTATAAAACAATTCACAACGAATGGTTAACATGGAGTCGCCATATAAAAAATCGGCACGGGGGTGCTATTGTACTTTTTACTTTTAAATAGTGCTAAAAAAAGTACAATTGTACCAACTTTTGCATCCCTGGAGTAACCTAATAAATTATTGCAGTGATTGTTGAACCGCTCTCTGTTGAACCGCAAATGCTTTGAATTTTGGGAATGTTCTAAGTGTATGGTCTTCCTTGCATAATTTTTAGGATTGGGATGCACTTTCTTACGCTATGTAAGTTTGTAGTTTTGGAGTTCCTACTCGAACGCCCGCCTTAGTGATACTAAAGTCATCCTTAGAGTTTCTAATGCTCGTGACACGTTTAACAGTTTCATATCTATCTACCAAAAATTGGGATATCTGGGACCATTTTGGAAGCTCACGAGGGGATGTGAGTGACTGTTCCCAGAGGGATAAAGTTAAATCGGAGTTTTGTGGAAAGTAAGCGGATAAGAAAGGGATCGCAACTTTCGACTTGAATTCCAAGTGTTTCTAGAGTGGCTAACGAGTCGTTAACTGAGGATTGAATTCTTCTAATGGACTCACTATCCTCAGTAATGACTGCTGGGATATCAAATAGTATTTTATTTGGTTATTGGAAGTAAGCTGTGACATGTGCATTATAATTGGTTCTAGCGGTTTCTTTGCATTCGGTATCCACTGAACCATCTTGAGATAGCATGTGTTCCTGATAGGAACCTTACATCTTCTTATACCTTGACTCTATATCCCTTAGTTTAATTTCTAATAGTTATTCTGTTTGGTCTTCTGCTTTACTTTGATTACAGATATCGCAAAAATGGAGCAAATAAGAAGTAATCTTGTAGAGTAGCCGAGGTCGACTTTTCTGATAAAGATTTATCAGATTTGGGATTCATGATTGCGGAATAGGTTTTTTACTAATAATTTAAGCGGAATGCGAGTGGACTACAAACTAAGCTATTTAGTTTGTAACAGCAAATAAAGTTACCTAATGTTAATTTCAAATTTTGCTTATATATTTTCCTCTTTTTTCTTCTTCTTTTTTAAATTGGTTTTAAAGCTATTTGTGATCTATGAAATTTGATACTGGATAGCTGTTATACAGTTTTTAGCGGGTAACTATAAACTAGGGAATTTCACCCCTTTCTCCAGTATGCTTTTAAGGGAAAATGGGTTATTAGGGTAAAACTAAATACCTGTTATCGAAATACCTGTTTCGATCTGTTTTGTTTACGTGCTTACAGCCATTAACTTTTAAATTTTTTGCCGATTTAAATTTATACTTTACTTCTTATCTGTTACCATTTTCGCAAAAAATGAAAATTTTGTTAAGTCCGTTTGTTTTGTTTATTAACACAATTATATACTGTGTTTCTGAGCCATTAATTTTTAAATCTAATTTTGAATTTGCTTTTATTGTTAAATTTATTTCAATTTTTTGAAACTTAATTTTCGGAGGTAAATTGAACTATTGCAATTTTTCGTACCCCGGCTGCTTCTTTACACCTCTTGCAGACAAGAGGCAAATTTCATGGCAAATTTAATTAAGTAGATCTTGTCTTAGGAATGTATAAAAGATTTCATAATGTTGTACATATTTTTCTTTTTGTTGCGTCTCATATATTGACAATTTTGTATTGAAAATTTTATTTGGAAAAAATTAGTCCTTCAAATGACCCACAAATTCAGATATCTGTAAACAGAAAATGTTTAAAACTTATGATAGAAAATAGTACTAAGATTTTTTCTTTCAAAAATTTAGTCCTGAGAAACCTTAAAAAGAAGCCAGTCCACAAACTAAAAATCTATTGTCTATACATCTGACCTTCTGTCCGTCTTTTACAGACGCGAATCACAAGATATTTACTGCTGTGGCCGCCATAGAAAGAAACACAGAGTATGATATTTTTGATAACGTATGAACCGTAATAGTTAAATACTTATTGGCCCCACAACAACAAATTCGACTAGTTTAAAAGTTAATGGTGGCATAGAAAAGCAAGTGCTATTTTATGAAATTTGCGATTCTGCGTATTTGCGATTTTTTTGACTTAACAAATTTTCCCGATTATGTGTTTTTTTACTCAATGGTCGCAATAAAATAAAATTAAAATAGTAATTTCATTAAATGTACGTCGGTTTATTATGGTGTCTATTTATATTAATTACATAATTAGTTCAATACAAGTTTCAACGATTTTTTGAACACAGTACCGGCTCAAGTTATAAACACATTGACTACAGCAGGCTACCCACTACAAACTGTCAAAAATAGAATACATGTGTTTATACAAAAATGATTATTTTCACGACTGCATGGCTACACGACTGCAGGTTGTTATCCATGCTACTTTTGTCGTGTAGTCAAATTAAACTAATTTCTATTTTTGTTGGCTACGAAACCAAAAAAGAGTTGACAATACGAGTATAACAAATTATTTCTAAGAAATATTTTTTTTAATGTAAAACAATAAAATCCAAAAATTGCAGTTCTTTTTCTGGTATTACCTTTTTGTGTAAAAATAATTTTTGCATAAAAATAAAGGCATTGAAATTCCTGCATATTGGATCAATATTCTGTGTTCATCTTTTTATAAAATCTTAAAATTTCAATGAAGCAATAAAAAGGTCACTGAGTCAATTATGTAGCGATAATCGCAAAAATGCGCGAAATTTTTCAATATTTAAAAGAAGTCGTAAAATATTCTGAAACGAGATAAAAATGCAAGAAATGTGAAAAACTCGCAAAGAACTGCAAAAATGACGAAAATTCGCAATAACTTCCAATCATTGGGAAACAAAACTGTTTAATATCATTTAAGAGTTCATGAAGCAATAAAATATAGATAAAGTCATCCACATTACAAAAAACGCAAAGTCCGCGAAAAGTTGCAAAGTTTTGAAAAAACGTTCTAAAAAAACCTAAAAATGTAAGGAATGTGAATGCATATCACATTCTTTAAGTTTTTATCTCCATTTAGGAAGTTGTACGCCTGTTTCAAAATATTTCAACTTTTCGCGGTTTTTATATATTTTTGCGATTAAAGTGATTTTTCGTCATTTTATTGCTGCATTGAATTGTACTTTTTGAAAAAACGTAAATTAATTAGCTCCTTACTGTGTACCTGTCATTTTCAAAATAATTAAGTAGCTGGCAGTAAGGAAACATATGTAGCCAGCGACATTTGTAGTCATGTAGCCATGTAGCCTGCTGTCGTGAATGTGTTTATAGCTTTAGCGTTGAAATATAATTTGAAAGCAATAAATAGAATCTGAATATTTAAATCTTCTCGTAAGGAATATTTGCTTAATAAAATTTAAACGCTTCTGTAAGTTTAATACAATATATATAATCTTATTGCTAACGAAATTATTATAAATATGTAAACATATTTTATACTAAATATTTGGGGTGTTCACACTGTGGTCATATCAGTCATATTGTCATAATGTCTTATTATTTTACAATGGTTTAAAAAAGTTGTTGTTGTGCTTCAAGCAAAAAAGTCATAAAATAATAAGACTTTTTAGGGTATGTTTTTGGTTTGTCATAAAATAACAGTAGAAATCTTAGTCGAGCAGCTGTAACTCCTTATTCGAGCCGGCGATAATATTAACAAGCCGCCGCTACAAATAACACAAAATGAAAACAAGGCAAATTCATTACCAGGAGGCGAATTAATTATAAGGTGGTTGCAGTGGCGAATTCACGTGAATTTATACATTAACTGTCCTGTCAAATTTGTTACATATTTTCCATGGTGTAATAATATAAGGTGCTCTTATCAAACAACAATAAAAAACAACATGCATTTTGTTTGTGTAAAATTATCACAATATTGTCAAAAAAAGCTGTATACAAAACATAACAAAATGTGATTTGTATGTATTTTGTGGTTATGCAAAAACAAAAAGCATAACGTAAACAAAAATATTCATAATGGCGGCCAAAAATGTAAACAACTTTTGACAAGACCGTGAAACTTACCATTTTTTTGCAGATTATTTAACGGTCAAAACACAACCCTACAAAAAACCATATTCCTTGTTGCGCACACTTGATATTATTACACCATGATATTTTCCGGCGCCATTTTAATGTAATTTTCGTGCAAAAGGCAAATTTATTACGACTACAATAAATCAACAACAGGCATTTTGTTTGTGTAAACGGTGAATTCATTATATACGCTGTCAAAATTCTCCATGCATAAAAAATTACATTAAAATGGCGCCGGAAAATATTTAACAAATTTGAAAGGGCAGGTAATGTATAAATTCACGTGAATTCGCCACTGCAACCACCTTATAATTAATTCGCCTTGAATGAAAATTATGCGTTTGTGTAAGCTATCTGCCTGGCAGCTTATGGATGTTTTTCTACTTGCCGCCGTAAGAAAAAATATTTCGGCCCATATTTCTGTGAACAGTTGCTTTTTTATATGCACATATTTATTTTAGCAAGTTCGTATAGATAAAAAGAAATTTAATAATGTTAATTTATAATGGACATGATTGAATCTGCTGTCGTCGAACTTTTTTAGCACATTTACTTCCCATGTGTCAGATTTTGGAACCCCAAGGTGAATACTTCTACGGCTTCTGAGCAAGGTAGCAACGTCTAATAAAAACTGGTCATTAGTTTGTTCTTCCTCCTCTTCATCACCTAGAAAAGGGTGCATTTAAATTTGAATACATACATACATGAATTTTTTTGTTCATATTTACTTGAGGTAGCCATTATCACGTTTAACATGTAATTTTCGCACAAACCAGCTATTATTTTACTTTTTTCACTTGATTTCGGCATTTTGATATGAAATTGTATTTTTAAATGTTTTTTTTTGTATCAGCTGGCACAATTATGACATAGCACACTAAATTATGACGGGGTTGTTCACACTTGTCATATTTTGGTGTGCTATTATTTTATGACATATGACTTATGACTACAGTGTGAATACCCCAATTGTATTTAATATTGTTGTAATATAATTACATGTAACTTTTGTACATATAAGCTTATAAGACTGCTACTAAAATGAAATTATATATTTTATTGTACATTGAATTTAAATAAACAAAAAAATTTGTGGTGCAGATTTTAAAATAAAAATGGAAAATTCCTGCCAAGAAAAACTTCATTGCGAATTCTGTGTTGTCCATACTTTTTAGTATAAGCGAAACTAATTACTTTAGGAAATTTAAATTATTTCTTTTGCAGCATATTTATTTATTTTCAATTTTTTAACTTAATCAGCTGTCCATTATAAAATTAATAACCAAGCCGTTTCTAAGACGTAACTGTTGAGCTCAACAGTTGATAACACTTGAGCTCAACAGCTACGTCTTATGAACGCGACCAATGGTAACCTTTATACCTTGTTGAGATATTTTATGTGCTGTTAATATGTAATTGACAGCAACAGTGTTGGGGGAAAGAAAATTCCAACTGGTTTTATAGGTATGTATACGCAAATTCTAATTAATGGGTAAGTAGTGAAGGTACTTACGGAATCAACTTAGTTTAAGTTTATTAGTTTGATTTATTTAGGTTTGCTTTCAATTAAATGGGAAGTATCGAGGGTAAGTATACCGTTTTTCGGTACGTGCACTCATCTTTATTTGCCTTTGATACCTTTCGCTAATACATACAAAGTTTTTTATTTTTATCTAAACAGTGTCCGTATTTCTTTTGAGTGGACTCTATTTTTTCTCATATAAGCTAGCAGAACACTTGTCATTTTGAACTACATATGACTGTATACACCAGAGAACGACAAACGATACAATAATAAATAAATTACTCTAGTATATATTGAATATTTTCAATACAAAATATTTTTCGTATCTATTCAATTTCATAATTATTGGTATCAGTGCGCATTTTGTTTTATACCTGTATATATTCATTCTCATATTTATTTTATCCCTGCGCAGCCATATGAATCAATTGCTACTCCAATGACTATGAGCGCATTTATTTTCCAATTTTTGTTTGATAAGTATTGCCAGAAATTTTGATTTCGTTTCGTAATTATTACGAACTCTTTTTAAGCAAAATGCGATAAAGTGGTATTAAGAAATTCGCGTTAACTTGGAAAGTATACAATTTTACATTGAAGAAAATTTTTGCAAACATTTTCGAGAATAGGAAAAGCTTAAAATCGAACGAGGATTCTTAAAAAAAGCAAACGAAACGAAAAAAGGTAAGCTGCTTGCAAAAATTTCGAAAATCCGCAAAAAAAATTGCATAATTTAAAAATTTTTCACATTCCTTACTTTTTTAAGTCTAGAGGATTTTACGGCTTTTTCAAAACTCTGCAACTTTTCGCGGAATTTCGCGTATTTTGCAATGTGGGTGACTTTCTATTTTTTATTGTTTCATCGACTTTTAAATGATATTAAACATTTTAATTTTCCAAGTGATCGGAAGTTATTGCGAATTTTCGTAATTTTTGAAATTTTTCACATTCCTTGCATTTGAAGATCGTTTACGACTTTTAAAAATTTTGGATAATTTGGCGAATCATTGAATCATTGAATTTTTAAGATTTTATAAAAAGATGAACACATTATTTTTACTCAAAAAGTTAATACCAAATAAAGAACTGCAATTTTTGCCTAACACAAATATATGTAAGTTGAAAATAAGTTGCTTCTTTATGTTATAGTTCTGCAAACAATTTTTTTTCAAACTACAACGTTGTCTCATAGTCATATTTATGGATACCCATCGATGCATACATATCTATATTTGTACGTATTCCTAGCAATACAAAAAGCATTTTCTATTTATTTATGGTACACCTATCGATATGCGCACTTATTTATAATTGAACCCGTTGGTAGTAATAGCTTTCTGTGAATGTATTTGTTTGTACCGATATGTGCTATGTATTGAAAATTGTATACCTTTGTCGTTCACTGGTATACAATGTTTGTATTGACCTTCAAAGTGAAACAATGTTATTGTAAATAAATGTGAGCAACTTTTTTCCTTTTATTCACCACGACGTATTCATGTATGTACATATGTATGCTTGTGAGGCTTTAAATCGATGGCATATGCAATTATTTACTTTTAAAAATTATGGATTTTGATGCATGTGAATATTTAGCGTTTTTTAAATTAAGCTATTGCATAGCTTTTATCGCGGGCTTTGAGCGCGGCGACCGAATCAAAAAATTCCGTAACGAAAAAAAACTAACACTAAGTTTGTTTCTTAAGTCTTTTGTTTTTTCAATCACGTGAGCGTGCATGAATGTAAGTATAAAACAATTGAGCGTGAGTGAACGTGAATGAGCGTGAGTGAACGTGAGTGAGCGTGAGTGAAAAAACTACGCTAAAAACTTACCAATGATATTAACTTCTCATTTATTCAATAAAAGAAAATAATTGTTTTCTTGCGATCGGCCTCGTATGGGTCACCACGCTCAAAAAGTGTAACTTGAATTAATATCAAAGAAAAAACTTGAATTAATGTCATAGAAAAAAATACTGCATAAATAAAAAATAAATAAATAATTATAATTGCATAAGTTGATAAAAAAATCCTATGTAATAGCTTTGCCGCGGCAGTCCCCATTCTCAAGATTTTTTAGCACTTCTCAAGAATCAAGATAAAATTGTAATTCTCAAGCTAAAGGAAATTTTCAAAGTTTTTCTTAATTTTTTAATATAAACTCAAATAAAAACAATTACTTTGTAAAATTTGTCATTTGCGAATTCATTTATATTATTTAAAGATTTATGAATTTCACATACTACATCTATCATCAGTAGTAGTAAATTTCCCCCTATACTCAACATTTTTTTTTATCCATAACATGTAACTTGACAGCAGTGCAGCCGACTAGCTGATAAAATAAACAAACAAAAATAATTGCAAAATTAAATTTGAAATTTTTAAATTCATGAAAGCAGAGTGAATGATTAGAATAAATTTTAGTGAAAATTGTAAAAACTTTCAAAGCTTTTGCAAACTGAGGAAGGTATCGCATTGGCAAAAACCGTTTCAAAATATAACAAATATACATACGAGGGCGGATTGATATTGAAGTTAAAACCAAAATCAGCCCGATTTAGATAGCATTCATTTGAAAAAGCCTGATTTTGATCTTTAAAATGCCGAATTTGGATTGAAAAGTAGTGAATGTGTTTTAATTTGGACAATTCTGAATTTGTTTTAAATACCTAAATTTCATTTGAAAAAGGTGAACCTGAAGTTAAAAACCTATGCCTTATATGTATGTATGTATATGCAATAAATATTTTATGCTATTTAATTTTATGTCCACCAAAAAGCTTTATTGTTTTAGTTTAATTACAATTTATTGAATATGATTTCAATAAAATCACACAATTTGGGTTGTTCGTAGTTAATTTGATAGGTAATATCTAGGGCTCACCTTTAGAGGAGGTTCCAACAGGGAATGAAATTCGGAACTTTAATAATTACTACAATTAATTCCACTTTATTAAACGGTTAAGTTAAATTCAAGGGTAGGTACTAATTCATTAAGTATTCAGATAAATATGTAAGTAGATTTAATGGTAAGTACAATTAGTTTAAGTTTAAAATGGTGATCGGATGATCATAATTTGTAACTTGACTTTAAATCTAATTTAGGATGTTAGTCGGGTGACTGAAAAAATACAAGTGTCTGATTAATTAAAATCGAGATTTAGTCGTATCATTCGTGTTTTATACAACAAGGAAGTAACCGCTTGGAAGTTTTAATTCCAGACATCTTGTACTAAATTTTAAGTGCTGCCAAATTTGCATCTTGTACACTTGAAAAAACTGCATTCAATTATAATTTATAATTTTAGCGTCCAAATGAGTTTGGACAGACATTATAAATATTATATGTAAACTTTTATTATAAATTTGAAATTGACTTATGTGCATAAAATATTAAAACGATAAAATAACGATACCTCCAGTGTTTTGAAAAATTACTATTAAACAATTTTAGTAAATATTTCTTCTAAATAGCCTTGATGTTCATCTTCTAGAAGTAGTTTAGCTTCTACGTCTAATTCAATAGAGTTAGTTTTCCATTTTTGTCGGATATTGGACATATAGGGATCTAATGTGTATAATGAAGTAGTTATCAGGTCTTCATTAGTACAACATCTGAAATTTTTTTTTTGTAGTGTTATCGAAGGAATTTGTAGTCTTTTTTTTCTTGCGCTTCCTCAGATAGATCTCCTGTAGATGGAATATATCTTCAAGAATATTTTTCGTTATAAAATATAGCTGTTTTTTGGCGTACTCTCCAAATTTTTTTGCATTTATCTTTCTGCTGCATGCTAGAAGTTGTAATATAATGTTGAATCGCTTTATTAGTTCCAAATCTGCACCTGTGATAGATGCTGCAGTTTCTGGATCTGAAAACATCTCATTGCAGTATTTCCTTCCTTCTCCTTGCTTTGGCTGATCGCTCATTAGGCCTAGTTCTAAATATTTTTTTGAATTGGTTTTTTTTTGCTTTCTTTTTTCTTAATTTTCCTCATATTTTCTCACTGTTTCACCTAACGGACCAAAATCATAATGACCTTTAAGAGCGCTTATTACATATCAGTGGTTTTTGCCATAATTAGTTGAGATCTGTTTCTTATTGTGCGCAGTTGTGAACATATATATTATGCCCAATCCAAAACAGTTCAACAATTCTGAAAAAAAAAGATATTTTATACCTTTATAATCAAGTTAATTTTATTTTTAAAAGAAAAGTACTTTTGTGAACTGAATTATATAAATTTACCTTATTTTAAGTAGGCAAAATATTTTTGTGACCAACTGTAAATGATTTAGAAATTGACTAACAATTATTAATTTTCTTTTAAACAATACGCATATTCATCTAAAAACCGTCTCTCATAAAACCGATTTGATAAAAAAACTAAAATATTTCAAAAAAGAGCATTACATTAACTCTTACTCAAATTTTGCAAAAAAAATATTCGACCATATGTCAGAAAAATTTTTCTGGTGCTGAGGGCCGAATCTGGATGGGTATAGCAGTGTAGAAGAGAGTTTGGACTACGAAAGAGTGCTAATGTATTTTTGAACTTTTGCGAACTTTAGAAGTAATGCTCTAATAAGTGGGAGAGTTTAGGAATATTTGGGCCTTTAAAAAAAAACAAAACAAATTAATTCTAGCAACCATACCTAAATCAGAGCGTTGAGCGTCGCGTTAGCACCAGGGTACGTATTTACAAAGTATTCTAAGAAAAAACGTACCCTGAATGCACTGCATATACGTACCCTGTTGCTAACGCGACGCTCAGCGCTCTGATTTAGGTATGGCTGTAAGTCATAGACACTTAATTTTTTTAGTACCAATAGCTAACAAATTAGGTAAATAAACAAAATTTATTTCGTTTGAAAATCTTTTAAAACAAAAAAGTTAAAAAATCAAAATCTTACTAAGAAATTTTTCAATTTAGCGAAATACTGAAAATGTTTATTTTGAATCGCCCTGTTCACAGTGATATAGTTAAAATAAATTGTTTTTGGCTCCCGAGGTACACTAGTGTCGGTGACCATAAAAAAATTATTTTTGGCCGCCTTCTCGTAAAATGGTCCACAGTGCGCCGGTCGATGCCATTTTTAATACAAATAATTCACGAATTTATTTCACCATCACAAATATAAAATCCTTTAGTCTGCTGCTTTTAATTACAAAACAAAGACTGATCTCTTATTTTATTTGCACAAAAAGAAGTAAACGAAGAGTTAATGAAGAAGTATTTGAGATTTTTTTATTACTTATCCCGAAACCTTTGAAGAGCATGACGACTTTTAGCAAGCGCTAAAAATATGGCTTCAACTGCATGTTTTCAACGAAGCTGCCAAAAGAGGCGTAAAATTAATAGAGGATAAAATATATTTTTGTTGCAAGTTGTTGCTGATTTCGTACAACTAAAATTTATTTAACGTGTGAAAATGAATAAGTTGCACTTTTCGAATTCTTATTCCTTAAATAAACGGTTAAATAGTTGATATTCGTAACCACTAGTAGCCACCACCAAAAGTGGTAAAATTGAACATAGAACGCTGATGAGATGGTGTAGCAACCTCGAAATCAGTACTGATCCGTTCTGCTAGTTTGATGAGTAATAAATTGTTCCATATAATCTCTTAAAAAAAAGACATGTGTCACTCTGGGACTGCCGCGGCAAAGCTTTGCATAGCATTTTTTATCAACTTGTGCAATTATAATTATTTTTTTATTTTTTATTTATGCAGTATTTTTTTTCTTTGATCTTAATTCAAGTTTTTTCTTTAATATTAATTCGAGTTACACTTGAAGCGTGGTAACCGATAACAAAAGAATTTTTTTTCTTTTATTGAATAAATGAGAAGTTAGTATCGTTTCAAATATTTTTATTATCTTATGTATATGTAGGTTATTCAGGAATTTTTGTCATTTAAACTATAGGTTTATGGTAACTGAAATATGAAACATAAGTTTGAGACTTGATGTCCTCTAAATATCTGGAAAATACCGCTTAAAAACCTACGAATTGTCTGTTTGTTTGTGTATATCATTTTTTGTCAACCATGATTGCTCGTAAGTACGGCATTTTGTGTTTTCCTACATGTAAAAATCTGTTCTGGCAATACTGTATGTTAATGAAATCAATAGCATAATTTAGGGCTTAACATAAGTTAGGCGATTCAAATACTTAAAAAACAAAAGACTTAAGAAACAAACTTAGTATTAGGTTTTTTTCGTTACGGAATTTCTTGATTCGGTCGCCACGCTCAAAGCCCGCGATAAAAGCTACACAATAGCATAAAAATAATTAATTTGTCAAAAAAAATTCTAATAGAAATTAAAAAGAAATAGAAAAAAGAAATGGGTAAACTCGGATTTGACCTTAAGCCAAACTTTTCGTTTCAATATACTTACATATAATTTTAAGAATGTTCAACGCATTCAAAGTTTCACGTGGAAGATAATGAGGGATATCATAGCCATGTAAGTGGTTTACATTTAAATAAATTAGATACATAGTTTATTTCTTTTGTATAATCACTTATATACATATGTAAATGATGTGTCAATTTTTTTTTACAATGTTTACAATTAACACTTCTTTAATACTTTTGGGACCGCTCTACTAAATTTTTGTGTTTTAAAGCAACCAGCTTCATACAGATTCACAGATTCAAAAAACCTCACCTAGCTTAACATAAAATATTTCCCCACACGCCTTAAAAATGAAACAGACTGTAAATCAAATATTTTTCAACTGTGTATTATTATTTCAGAGTTTCTGCTCCATAAAATAAACATTTTCGTTTCCATTCATAAAACAAGATTCTTAAGATTCACAAACTTTTATTCGGTGACAAATATGTGCCTGAACTAATTAATGCATGTTAACACACATACACATGTACAACATCGTGCTCTATGTTGTTGCTAAGATTACTGATTTCAATGATGATCTAAACATTAGACAACTTTTATAAAATAAAACAATAAAACCCTGAGTTACATTATTCTGATAATATATCGACTGAGCGAAACTAAACAGGGTGTTCAAATTCTATTAAAACAACCCTGCAAAACAAACGCGACTAGTCCAAACACTCCCATTTAGCTAGTGGCAGTTTGTATGAAAAAAATGCAGAGCAGAGTTTGTATGTAAGAAGTGTAGCATAACCGCAACAAACATCTACTATCCGAAGTATTCCTAACTGCACAATGCCATCTGTTAAGCAGCGTCATCGTTTGTTATTTTATTCAATTTGCTAAAGTCGGATAATTGTACACGTGGAATTCTTCATGAGCTTTGATTTTTTCGTAAAAACGCTATTTACGATACGGACCACAATATTAATAAAAAATTCCTTTTGTGGTTGTTGAATTATAGCTGAAGTTGCTTTAATATTTTTAATTAAAATATACTTAAATTCTAACGTATTAATGGCTTGTAACTGATTTATTTGGATTAATACCATTTAAAATAAGAATTTCGTAATTATTGAATAAGTATTTAAATTAATTTATAATTTCCAATTTAATTATTGATATTTGTTTTTATTAGCTTATTAATAAATCAAGTTTGCCTTAATACATTTAACATTCTTTGAATATGTTGTATGCTATGGAGTTGGGTTCATATCTTTGTATGACTAGAATAGAGCGATGGTCTGAAATTCTTAAAGTATGGGCACCCTTCTATTATTTTATTGATACATCGTTTTGTAATCGGACCGCATGTTTCAACGAGAAATATTTATTACCCTTTTTTCCAATTGGATCCTTGGTAAAGGTATCATTTGCAATAGTTAATAAGTCTTATTCTCTACGATAGGAGTTTTTGTATTAAATATTGTTTTTGTATCATTATAATATTCTTGCAGACTTAACACTGGGTCTTCACGTATCAACATCCATTGCGGCAATTGCCAAAATTGACTGCGTTCATGAAAATTGTTTGGTGTGGACCGCGATTGCGATAAGTGACAATCTATTGCCTATTAATCTGCTGTCATTTCTCTTTTCTGTAGGCAGTGCATTTGCGAATTTGAATTTAGAAAAATAAAAACTGCATATTTATTTAAAAACAAGTAAGAGATACATATTCGGCGGTGCCGAATCTTATATACCCTTCACCATAGTATGGAGTGACGAAAGAAGTCACAATCACGAAAATTCGCGCCCACGAAATACCAAAAAAAATTAAAAAAATAATTTAAATGGAAAAAACTACATTAAACCCAAAAAAATGCAACTCACTGTCTCACGGACGCACCCCCACGTGATGGAAACAAAAAATTAATCACTATCACGCATTGTTTGATCTAATCTCTATTTCATAGTATAGGCTGATTTCATAAACACAGCTTGCAAAGCAACACTGGAAGCATGAGATTACAAGGCATTCTAGTGTTGCTTTGCAAACTGCGTTTATAAGTCAGCCATAAATTATGAATTTCGTAACAAATTTGTAACCCTTTCTTGCCTAGAGTGCATTATAAAAATATTAACATCCGCTTATTAGCACTTACATATATATTTTTTCACACATCCAAGAAGTGTTTCAACGTCTTTATCAATAAGCCAGAGGTCTTCGACTAAACTAAGAGATGATCTAAAACGTAAGAAAATGTTTAATAATGAAGAAATTCTCCCAAAATAGATAAAAAATATCGACACCTATTACATAAATCTGCTAGTCTAATGATTAAAATGTTCCAATATTATCTTCACATTGAAAATAATTCTTAAAATGCGATACATTTTAGTTGTTTTTATTATTTTTACTTTTTATTTGAAAAAGTTTGTTCCACAACTTATTTAAAAAACCAGGCACAATCTCATTTATAATATTATTTTTTTAATTTTTGCGTTTTTTCCAATTTTATGAACGATAAAAGGTTTATTTTTCAAAAATATACAATATGTTATCAGATAGGATTTTGTACAGTGATCAAATAATTATATAATGAACTCAGTAAGTTGTCGACGTTTTTATTTGATATAATAATAACACCAAAAATAAAAATAACTTGACGGTGTAGAAAAAATTTTAAATTATAAAATTGAAACTCGTATGATGTACGTATGTATGTAAACTAGTGGTATTCTGATAGTTGTCTTTTTAAAATTTTGTTAACTTTTCCATTTACTTATCTGTATTGCGGTTGGACCAGACGATAAAGGTTTTGGTTCAATATGACCTGTATATTTCTGATATAGAAACACAATGGAATTTCAACCACAATTGATTTAAAAAATACGAATTCGGTAATACATATTCAGCCTGCTAAGAAAACAGATGAATTTAATTAAAAACAAATTTTACTTAATTCTTCTTCTGCGTTTACTAAGTAAGACGGAGATCTAAATATGAAAAATTACGATAAAATCGCAAACAGAAAGCTTTTTGTTTTCAAATCCAACCCATAATTCGGCTTATTTTCGTAATATTTTACCATTAATCCGCGTCCAATTCCGTAGTGCGTGCTATCGACAATGCGATATTCCACAGAACTATGATTTTTTAGGTGTTTTTAATGAATGTGAGACCAGTTTATTTTATATGAATATGAAGGAATCAATTTTTTATCTCCTAAGATCTTAATTTATCATTTTGTGTATGTTGAATTGGGGAAAATACGAAAATATGCAAAAAAAACAAATAAAATACAAACATGTATACATGTACTATTTTTTTAGACGCGGTATAGCTGGCGAACTATTATCGCTACGCGATAATTTTCCCCAAACATTGTGATCTAATAATCCAAATTCATATGTATGATATGTACGATAGGAACTGATTGTTTGAAAAATATTTTATGAATTGCGAACTAGAATGAATACATTTTAATTAAGCCCACATTAAATTATTTAATTGGATGATGCAATCTAGAAGAAACTATAATTCAATTTCATTGATTTTGTATATTTACTCGTACATAGTGTCTTGACGATCCATTACATTTCTTTAATATAAATAATATAAAAAGTAATTATGGTTTTTTATATACGAAAAGAAAATATAAGCGATAAAAAATATTGTAATACGAATGCATAATATTATACTAATAAACGTACAAAAATAAGTTTAAAAAAACAAACAAAAACAAAACATTGCTTTTCGATTGTTTAAATATACACATGTACACAATGAATTTCATATGTATATGTATGTGATATCTGTGTGACAAAAAGGGAAGATTTACAAACCACACCAATTTCCATCAAGAATTTGAAGTTTTAGTATTTTATAATAAATAAGATATACTATGTTCTTAAACGCGTATAGTACTATGAAAAATACAACTGCTCTGTGGTGTACAAGAAGCGGTCGTGACTACCAACCAAGAGGTTGTGTGATTGAATCCCCACGCAACTTTTTAAAGTAAAATTATTTCGAATGCCATTTTTTTGCTCATATTTTAGTTGTTAATGGACCGACTTGAATTATTTTCAGTCTAAACCTTCGTAGAACTCCATACAAGAGATCTGCTTCATAAAATTGACCGTAGGACAGTCGGGGCCATAAAAAACAACAGAATAGGAAATATAACAAAAAAGTCTTTTGGCTATATCTCAGTAATTATTGGACCGAGTTTTGTTAATTTTAAACCGAACAAATTTATGAAAAATTCCAAGAGAATGGTATAAAATTTATTTCTCTATGTTGTGTTTTGGCCTTAATTCTAACTACACCAAAATGTAGCAGACGGACATCACTCATTCGACTTCTCTATCTATAAGGATCCAGAATATATATACTTTACCTGGTCTTAATAATGAAGAAATTACATACGGATTGACAAACCTATATATCCCCTTTCCAAATTTTTTGGTGAAACACCTAATGGAGTGGAAAACCGAAGAAGTATTGAAAATAATAATAATTTTATCATATAAAATTATAGCACTATGAAAATTTTGAATTTGTGACGAAGCAATTTTTCGTGTTCTCTACCTAAAAGCAATCAGAAATCGAACTATCAAAACTCTGCTGACGTTTTTGTTTGTTCTCAGAGATGAAATTGCTACGTGAAGACCCAGTGTAAGATTCCATACAATTTCATGAAATATTAATGGGTTGATTTTTTTATTTTATTCTTGTTTACGTGTAAAGTTGCTAAAAAGATTTAGTGCGATTAGTATAATACCCGCCAATGTTCGCAGTAACATCTCTCTCTCTCTGGTTATTTTAGTACCTAAGCTTCGAGCTCACATGTAATGTCAGATTTTAAGAACAAGTTAGTCAGTATCAGAATCTCATTGCGAACACTTAAACACTACCAATGATAAAAGAAGTGAAATATATGAGAAAGTTACTCCCACTGTTTTTTATTCAAGTATAACGTGGATAATTACAAAATAATTATCAACTACTCCCAAAAATTCTAGCTTTAACCAATTTTAATTGATCCAAGCCGTTGTTATTTTCGTGATCATTAATTTCTATGAGTTGGCTGACAGTATGCTGGTGCGAGTTTGCAATTGTTCGGTTAAATTATTTTCTTAGTTTAATTCTTGCTTTGTGGATTTTTCTATTGTATTTCTTGTGTTTTGTGTTTTCTGTTTTTTTCTACGGCATTCCTTTCTAAAAATGACAAGCTATATTATTACTTTGTGATTCCATCCTAATCTGGTTTAGTTTTATGGTTTAAACTTTAATAAGAGGGTATAAAATGTCTTGAAATTCTCTGAGTTTATCTTAGGATTCAAGTGCTCTCTTGAACTGATTTGTTTGTTCAAATCTGTACGTTTTGCCAAAGAATAATTCGTATGGAGTGAGTTTATTGCTTAAAGAATTATTGAAAGTAGCTAGCGTTTCCTTCAGAATTTCTACACATCCTTTTCTTTGTTGTTGCTATAATTCTGAAGAGTTCTGTAAATATGGGATAATCGCATAAAACTTTCTTTGGAGCTTTGAAGAAGGTTATGAAATCTTTGATGGGTCTTAGAACACATATACTTTGTCTAGGTTAGAGGGTATATGCCCAGGTGAATTTCGAAAAGTTGTCAAATATTGTAAGGATTGTTTTGTGTGCTTTCGTATAAATGTCAATGTGGATAACGTATATTGTTTCTGTTTTTAGTAAAAATGGTTTTGAGGTTTTTTTGCTATATTTTAAGGTTTCACATTTATAGCAGTATTTACGGTTTCGCATAGTTTTCTCCATTTCTCAGAATATTTTTCTCAATTTGCTTCGAAAAGGTTAAAATGTAAATATATGTTATATGGCAATCGTCACGAATATCTAGGAAGCATACAATAGATTTTTCAACACTAGTGTTAAATCGTTGCTGCTCTATGATAGAGAGAACAATAAGCTACAAGTTTTTCTAAACAAATGCTTAAGACGAATACTCAAAATATTTTGCCCAATTCGCATAAATAACCAAGATTTGATAAATATCTGTAGGATGGAAACAATCAATGTTGAGATCAGGCGTAGAAAGTGGAGATAGATTGGATATACTCTAAGAAAGGGCAATACAGACATTGCCAAGATCTGCTCCCAATGGAGCCCATAAGACTTAGTAGTAGAGGACTCCCACGTGCTGAAGCTGAACTCAGCAGTAGGGGACTATCGTGGCCACAAATAAGAATCGTAGTTCAGGATAGTGCAATGTTCAGAAATTTGGTTGAATCCTTATAACGTTTCTTAAATTTAATTTATATATTATGTATATACATGCTATTAACATTACTGTATGTCTATTTAATTTTTGGTTTTGCTCGAAGCTCTATTTGGAGTGACGTACTGACAATTATAAGATTCGTTAAATAAAAAAAATTTTGTTATTCGACTTTTGTAAAACTATACGGATTTAGAAATCGTTAAGTGGTCTAGTGGTCGGTTAGATTTTCTTCCGCTGAGTGTATGCTTACTATTTGCTATTACTACATATATAATTTTCTTCTGTCTTTTCAAAATTTTTAATTGTTTGAGTTATTCAGAAACTCAGATAATGAAAATACACACCAAAAAATGCATGATTTACCAGGATATTACGAAAATTATTATCAAAGTTGTAACAAGAACTCAATAATCAACCAATTACTTACTTTACCATTTACTACAAAAGATGACTTTTTTCAATTTTACCTATAATTGTAGTTGCAAGAGGCTTGTAGAAAAATGTAAGAACAACAACAGCTATACGTTTAGTATGGAGTGATGCAATACAAGAGTTTTTTGACCGGGTGCTGAAGGTTTAACATAATATCTCCAGTTGTTCTAAGAAATATTTGGATAAAGTTCCCTGATGATCTACATTAGCAACAGTGAAATGCGCATAAGAACTAACCCCTTAATAATCAATTTCAATTTGTTTTTAATGAAAACTATTAATAGTTTACAACATATGTATGCAAAATATTGATGTATTTTAAATAGTGCGATTAAAAATTTCAAATACTAAAATATTTGCAATTTCAAATAAATAAGTAAATATTCAATTCTTTTATTTGGAAATTAGCATACCTGAAACCGTAAAAAAGAAATCTTTATAGGAAATAACTCAAACTGGCCTAATAAAGTAATAACTTTTAAAAACATCAAGCATCTTCTGACAGCAAAACAGGATGAGCTGCAAAAATTATGGAAAATGTAAACTTAAATTTGCCATAGAAATGATATATACATCGTACCTTTAAGAAGCATTATATTCATAAATAAGAGCGATTAATAAGCTGTATGAATCTTCGACTTTCACTATAAAATACCATTAATAAAATAAATACAATAATTTTATGTGGCGTTTAACAACTTTATTAATTAGTCTCGTTTAGAAATCTGTCTATTTACATACATATATAAAAGTTAATCTGTGTTTGTATGTTTGTTTGTTTGTATATTCCTTATACGACGCCAAACGGTGCTCTTGAAATTTCAGAACTGTCTTACTGGTGACAAGGAAATTCAAATAGGCTAATTGTTTAGAAAAAGTTGGGGAGATAGGACACACACCATACAAAGCATTTTTTTTATTCCAATATATATCTAGAGAACTACAACAGTGAGACTCTCTAAATTTACTGTGAGCTGCTCTTTCAAGAAATTACAACTTCCAGAAAAATCTCGATGGTAACGAAAGTTTCTTATATCTTTGCAAATACAAGAGTGGGGCTTTCTAAATTCGACGTGTGTTATTCTTCGAACCTCGCGCAGTTTCCAACAACATATTGGTGGTATAGCAGAGGGGAAATGGTGACTATGGTGATTCTATATCTGCAAAACTTTTATGGTGATGCTCTCTAAATTATGCGGGTTTGTTTTAGTATAACGTGCAATTCTTCTTCATTTCTTTAGCGATAAGTTCACGTATTGAAATTAATTAACAATATGAGTGTTCAATTGCCAAATGATGCATTAGTTTCAATTACTAGACTTAGGGGATGGAAAGATGCCAGCCGAACCTACAAACAATGTCATAACATTTCCACCTGACTTTCGCCGAATAACACAATCTATTGAGGACGTAATCAACTGTTTGTACCCAAATATGGAACAAAATTTCAGAATTACACAGTGGTTATCTAAACGTTCTTTACTAGGGGCCAAGAATATTCACGCGAATTTGATGAATAGTGAAATTTTTAATAAAATTGGTGGGAAAGCCAGAACTTATAAATCCATCAATACTGCAACGAATGTTGAGAATGTAATTAATAATCATGACGAATTCTGGGATTCGCTTGATTTGCCATGCTTTCCACCACATGTACTTCAATTAAAAGTTGGCGTGCCTGTTATCTTATTATGTAATATTTACCGGCCTCGACTTTGTAATAGGGATCGATTTGCTGTTAAAAAATTCTTGAACAATCTTATCGAAGCAACAATAATAGGAAAATATAGAGGAAGAGATGTATTGCTCCCACGTATGCAAATGAAAACGACAGACATGTAATTTGAATTAAAAAGTTTGCAATTTCCTGTTCCCTTAGCGTTTGCGATAACAACAAATAAATCTCAGGCACAATCTCCTCAGTTATGTGGCTTAAATTTAGAATATCCATGTTTCGCACATGGACAGCTTTATGTAGTATGCTCACGTGTTTTAATGGTTTCGCTTGCAGTTTGGTCCCATAATATTTTTGCTCGACCGAAATATTGATTATTGAATAATTCCTCTAAATGCTCCAAAGGGTTTGCTTGCAGTTAGTTAGCTTTATATAATTATTGGTTGGATCTTTGTAATGAAATCGGGTCTTTTGCAGAGTTATGATTTGCTTAAATAATATTAGAAATCTCTAAATTAAGCAGTAGCCATTATGTCCCATCTTCCACGCGGAAATTTTATATTGCTAAGTCTTAAATCAGCTTAGAAAAAGTAAGAGTTGAAGTATTTCTCTCTCTCTCTCGCTTTCTCGGTCATTCTACAAGCATAATAAAGACTTTTCAAAGAAGGATATAAAAATCAATAATTTATACTTATAAATGTTACTTTTATGTGTACGGGTGTAGCGAAGCACACCGGGTGTGGCTAGTATGTATATAATTATAAATTTAAATTTATGGTAGACATTTTAATTGGTACCATTTACAATAAAAATTTATTTTAAAACCTTTAACGAACCAATCGATTAATCTGACAAACGGTTCTGTTAACAAAATTTAAGAAACCAATAGATGCATTTACATATAATAATCATTTGTTTCTTTCTATTTTCAGATCAACTACGCTAAAGCTGTTTTTGATGAACGGGAGCATTCTGTGACTAATTCTTGAATGTTTGCAGCGCTGTGGGCACACATGTTCATTAAGCTGATTTACGGCGACATATTTTTTACATCTGACTTTTAAAAGTCTAAAACTAAAACTTGTTTTACAACTCAAACTTTGTTTTTATGTTATTATATTTTATATAAAATATTGTTATTGATAACAGTTATGTATGAGTAATAAACAAGTGTTTTGTTTACAATGCAAAAAGAAACATTTTTAGGGCTTTGTTATATAAAACGCGACGCTCAGGAGATCGTTTATAAGAAAAACAAATACAAAGTCAAAAAAATTGGTTGCTGTTTTTCATATAAAAAGGCAAAGCGATATATGTATGTACATAAATTGTGCCGTTGACTTAATTTTTATATTGCTTTGAAACAATAACTATTTTTTTTGTTTTTGTTCTCCATGTAAACTATCACTTAGCGTCACATTTTCGACAATTCGTTTCTGCTTACATAGGTAAGCAAAAGGTGTTTTGGATGCATACTTATTATAGTTGCGAAAAATATCGAAATATCGATATCTAAAATCATTGTAATAGTTAATATAAGAGGATAACATTGTATTTATATCACACTTTCTATACATTAAATAAAATATTATTGAATATACACATAAAAAATATTAATAGGCTTACCTTTGGCAGACATATTGCTCACATACACTGACTACATGTAATATGAGTATGTATTTGTTTTTATAAAATTTTCGTTTCGTGATCCGGTACTTAGATTTTCTTCCGTTTGACAGTTTCAGTTTTTTCTTTTTTTGGCGCTTTGACTTCAGCTTTCTTTTTCTCGTGATCCGGTGCTTCGATATATTGGATATAATCGGATATAATATTGGATTCGGAAACATCATGCAAAAAACTTGGATTTTCAGTTAGCTTAGCTCCAAAGTATTAGCACCGATACTTTCAGATAACGTCATATCGATCTCATCATCGCCATAAACCGAGTCTAGTCTTTTTAAATCATCATCAAAACTGTCAGAAATATCCATTTTTAGAAAAATTACTTCAAATTAACATCAGCTTAGTAACAAAATTGCGAAACAACTTTTGAGATATTGATATCACTTGTTATACAGTTTCTTTATCACCAACGGAAAGCACCGGAGTGCAGAATGCTGGTTGGAATAAAATTGATGATTTGAAACTTGTAAATGAATACTTTAATTTCTTTACACAACTTACATAAGATGCTTTTAGGAATCGCTGAAGAATACAATAAAGTTATACTAAATGGAAAACATGAATTGATATTTTAGTATTAACAATTTTACTGTTTAAAATCGTATGTACTGGTACTGGAGAGAGCAATACATTGGAGTTTCCTCAGGAGAGCAGTGAAACTAAAATCTGTTTACAAGATTACGCCAAAAAAACTTTTGGCGCTCGTTATGGTGATTGGTGTCTCACCGCTAAATCCTTGCAAGTTTGCTGACGGCGGACCCCAAAAGTGGATTGTGGTGTTGACAGATGTGTACGGTGGTGCAAATTATTGTTACCCGTCTGTCTTTTGTGGTGAGAGGTTCGAAATTGGTAATTTTATATTAATGGTTATGCTTGTTGAATTGTAACCTGGCCCTGTTGTAGTTATAGCAGCTGATTGTGTAGATAAAAAAATGCTGCCAAGGTTTTGTAGTTAGTTTTACGCCTAAAAGTATGCTATAAAACCCGATGAATAATAAACGATCAATAAACTTAACATCACCAGAGTAAAACCAATTGCAAAAAATATTTGTTAAACAAAATACGGCCGATCTAATAAAGATGTTTCTTCATGGGACAATCTGTGCAGTCTTCCAGACGATAAACTAAAAGATGTAACTAGAAAGTCCGATGTAGTTGATATTAAATCTGATATCGAAGAATTAATATCGTCTTGAATTCATAGACCGTCGGTCAAGATCGTCAAACGTTTTTGTTACAGGCTTAAAAAGCGACAAAGTAAATGCTGCCAAAGCTGAATTTTTAAAATTATGTTCCGTTATGCTAAACGTGAACATTAATGTTGTATCAGCTCGCATGATATTAGCTATTGTTTCACTTTAGAATCAAGTATACAGGCCTATAACGTAACTGCTGCCAAAAATAAATTAAAAGGAAATTTTGCATACAAAAAGATTATACAGAAGAAGAACAAAATATAAGACATAATCTACGTCAAATAAGCAAAGGTATCTCAGTAAAAAATCAGAACGTAAAAGTAAGACTTGCAGAATTTTGTATTTTCGTAAGTAATAATAGGTATACGTGGTCAAATGGTAAAATAATGTCAAATTCTACCAGCGAAGGTGAATATTTAAAAATTTTACTTAACGATTGTAGCTACTCGGTTGATGTATGCGTTAATGGTGGTAAAAAAAAAAATAATGTCGGAAATATGGAGAACAATGGCCCCCAATAGCAATTTAATTCACTAAATCTGTCTGTCCAATATACGCATTCAGACTTAAATTTTTTTGGAAAATATCAACTTGAGCTAATCGAAGTAGTAATCTATATATATAAAAATGACCGTTGTTCGTTTGGTCGCTCTGGACACGGAAACCGCTCGACGGATTTTGATGAAATTTGATATGTGTGTTTCTTTTGGTGTGTAGCAGGTTATAGGCTATATTAGGTTTTGCTTGTACAAAGGGGCGTGGTACCGCCTACACAGCTCCAATTTTGAAATGGCTATATCTCACGAACCAATAGAGGTATGAAGATGAGATTTGGTACATGTGTTCGTCGTACAAGAAGAATTACTTTGTTTTGTAGAAAGTGGGCGGTGCCACGCCTCTTTTAAAAAAGTTGTTATGGCGGCCATAATAATGGACCGATTGTTATGAAATTTGCACAGTGTGGTACTGTCGACCGGGACTCTATCTTAGGCTATATAAGGACATAATTAGATAAACAGGCGTGGCACCGCCCATACAAATCGCAATTTGAAACGGCCATATCTCACGAACCGGTAGCAGTATGAACATGGGATTTGGTACATATGTTGGTCGTATAAGGAGAATTACTTTGCTTTGTAGAAAGTGGGCGGTGCCACGCCCTTTTTTAAAAAATCGCTAAGACATAATAATTGGTCGATTGTAATGAAATTTTCACAGTGTGTTACAGTCGACCGTGATTGATATATCATTTAATGCTATGTTAGGCCATATTTAGCTATTAAGCAATTTTTCCCCCTTTTGACTAAATATTGTTTGTGTGGAAGATTCTTGCAGTACGTTTTCACTACAACTTCGCACATGTATTGTATATATAGAATAAGGGGATTAAAATTTGATTTAAGTTTAGTGTAAACGTACTATTAACATAGTTGGGATTATTGCCGGTAGGCGGTCGAAATATAAAACTACTTGCGTACGTTGATAACACTATTTTTCTGTGTGCAATTTTATTAGAATTTTAACTGCAACTAACTTTAGTTTTGTGAACATAGTTTGGATTATTGCCAATAGGTGGCCGAAATATAAAACTACTTTCGTACGTTGATAAAACTATTTTCCTGCGTGCAATTTTATTAGAAGTTTAACTGCAACGAACTGCAGTTTTGTTAAAATACTGTGAATTATTATTATAAAAAAAAATACGTATAGAATAGAACTTTACATGTAAAAAATAAATGTCGTGTTTTTTGGCACAATCTAAATTAGAAACTTCTAGGCAGTGTTAACAAGTGTGTGCGTTCCTTATGTAGATCGAACCTTACTTAAATTTCAATAATTGGTTTTGTAAAAAAATATTGAGACAATTAATTGAATCTTTTGTCCAGGTTTTGTGAATATACAGTGAATTTTTCTGTGGCACCATCGATATAACTCAAAACATATCTCTCTATGTATAAACAAAACGTTGTTTGCATAGTTTAATGGATTTCACATTAATGGATTTCACAATAATTTGTCCTTGGTAAAGGTTATTACATTTACAGTACAAATTGAAACACCTGTCGTTAACGTTTAATATCACGATAAAAACATGTTACCTTTGCAGAATAAATGTACTTTTAACATAACAACTTATTTGATTTTCAGTGCAAGCGTACTGTTAAGTTTTTGGTTTCTTAACGGTAGGTGGCGCTCTGTGCGATCACTATGTAGAATGTTCTTAGCATAGCCTCATTAATTTATGATAGGTGGTATTAAAAAATTTAGGTGCGTGCATTGATTAATTACATTTTTTACGGTTTCCTCACAATTTAATGACGTTTTTCGTGAGACTACAGTTAAACTTTTAAGTGATTTTTGTAAAATTTTTAAAATTTGAAATTTATAACGTTAAAAAGTGTGCACAAATACAGTGAATTTCGACAATTTTGGCTAAACTGAAAAGGTAAACACTAAATTTCGGAATAAGAAATATTAAATATTTTAGCTATTAATACTTTAACATTTAAGATCAATAATTAGAAACAATGCCGCCACAACGTAGTAGCATTGGTCGACGTACGCGAGCATCCAATCGCCACGCGGGTAGAAGAAGAGCTGAAAGCGATGAGCAGCACACACAACGAATCGAGATGGAGCGACATCGAATTTCAAGATCACGTCTTAATCTTACACCAGAAGATAGAGAGGCACTCAATACTGCCGATCGATTAAGAATGCGACGCAATCGGGCTGTTCAACATCGATCAGATGTAAGTCATGCGACTTTTACAGGAACACTACACCGTGCTGCGTTCGAGTATAATAACACAACCGATTATAGCTTGCATAGGTCTGTGAATATTGGCACAATGAATAAAGTATGCCAACATTGCAAAGCTTTCAAATTCAACAATGAAACACCAGGAATGTGCTGTGCAAATGGAAAAGTAAAATTACCAGCATTAAATTCCCCCCCCCCCCCCCCCCCGAACCCTTGCGCTCATTGGTTTCCGGAACAATCACACAATCAAAGCATTTCTTGACGAATATTCAGAACTACAATTCGTGTTTTCAAATGACTTCGTTTGGTGCAACGAATATAATCAGAGACATCTATATGCCTACTTTTAAGGTAATTTTTTTACATGGTATAACGAATAACGATATCAACACCTATGTGATGTGGGGTAATATCATATAATTTTACATATACATTACAGGTTCAAGGTCAGATTTACCATCAAGCCGGATCATTGCTGCCATTCGCGGATGCAAACTACCGTTTTCTGCAAATTTACTTCATTGGCAACTCAATTGATATAGTAAATCAGCGTTGTCAGATTGGTTTCAATACAAGAAGAAGAATACTAGAACAACTTCAAAATTTATTTCATCAACAAAACGAATTAATTCGATTGTTTCAAACAGCACTAGATCGAATGCCGTCAGATGATCATAAAATTGTTATTCGAGCTGACAAAACACCGGCTGGGGAACACAGGATGCAATGTCGTACGTACGTCATTACGGCCGCCCTGATTTATTTATTACATTTACATGTAACCCTCAATGGATAGCAATTAGAAATAATTTACAGGCCGGTCAATCACCTTCAGATCGCCATGACATAACGGCACGTGTATTCAAGCAAAAATTGAAATCACTTATGGACTTTATCGTTAAAGAGCATGTATTTGGAGATACACAATGCTGGATGTATTCTGTCGAATGGCAGAAAAGAGGATTACCTCATGCACACATTTTGATTTGGTTGATTCATAAAATAGCACCGGATGAAATTGATAATGTAATCTCAGCAGAAATTCCAGATCAAGCGATCGATCCACAATTGTTTGAAGTTGTCACAAATAATATGATCCATGGCCCATGCGGTGCACTGAACATAAATTCACCATGCATGATTGATGGAAAATGTTCAAAGCGTTATCCAAGAGCATTACTTGCGGACACTGTTTCTGGCAACGATGGATATCCGTTATATCGACGTAGATCTACTGCGGACAATGGCAGGTCGACAATTGTCACAATTCAAAATCAACATGTAGAAGTTGACAACCGTTGGATCGTGCCATATTCACCATTATTGTCAAAAACTTACAAAGCCCACATAAACGTTGAGTATTGCAATTCAGTAAAATCAATAAAATACATTTGCAAATATGTCAATAAAGGAAATGATATGGCCGTTTTTGGAGTATCTACTGAAAGTAGAAAAGATTAAATTACTCAATATCAAATTGGGCGTTATATTAGTAGTAACGAAGCAATATGGCGGATTTTTTCTTTTCCAATACATGACAGATATCCTGCTGTTGTTCATTTAGCAGTTCATCTGGAAAACGGTCAACGTGTTTATTTCACAACTGAAAATGCATTGGAAAGAGTAGCTCGACCACCATCTACAACGTTGACTGCATTTTTTATTTTGTGTCAAGATGATATATTTGCCAGAACATTGCTTTACTCAGAAATACCACAATATTACACTTGGAATCAATCGTCGAAAGTTTTTCAACGACGTAAAATGGGAAAACCAGTTGAAGGTCACCCAAATTTGTTTTCAACAGAGACTTTAGGACGCATTTATACAGTTCATCCAAACAATGCTGAATGTTTTTACTTGCGTTTGTTGTTGATTAACGTCCGTGGACCAACATCGTTCAAAAATTGAAGAACCATTGATGGCCAATTGTGTGCGACATATCGAGAAGCATGTACACGATTGCATTTACTCGAGGATGATACTCATTGGGATCTAACACATGCCGACGCATCCATTTCTGCTCAACCGCATCAAATACGGACATTGTTTTCTATAATAATAGCAACATGTTTCCCGTCAAATCCACCTGAATTATGGATAAAATATCGAGAATACATGACAGACGATATTTTGCATCGAATGCGTCTCACCACGTCAAATCCAGAATTACTGATCACAGAGGAAATGTATAATGAAGCATTAATTATTACTGAAGACATGTGTTTAGCAATAGCAAATAAAGCTTTAACACAATTAGGAATGATAACTCCCGATCGTCCAATGCACGACATATTTATTCGAGATTTGCAACGCGAACAACAATTTAATTGTAATGAATTGAGCTCATTTGTACAATCAAATATTCCAAAGTTGAATGAACAACAGAGACAAGCCTACGATTCAATCATGCAAGTTGTTAACGACGAAAGAGGTGGAATATATTTTTTGGATGCGCCTGGAGGCACGGGAAAAACATTTTTGCTCTCATTGCTTTTAGCAAACATACGATCGCAACAGAAGATAGCATTAGCACTCGCTTCTTCTGGAATTGCAGCCACTCTTCTGGATGGCGGTCGAACAGCACACTCTGCACTGAAGTTGCCACTGAATATGCAGTTTACCGAAACCCCTACTTGCAACATCCCCAAGACATCTGGAATGGCAAAGGTTTTGCAGCAATGTAAACTTATCGTATGGGATGAATGTACTATGGCCCACAAGAAATCTTTGCAAGCTTTAGATAAAACATTGCAACATCTACGAGGAAGTCAAGAATTGTTTGGTGGTGCCACAATATTGTTAGCAGGTGATTTTCGGCAGACAATACCTGTTATTCCTAGATCTACTGCCGATGAACTAAACGCGTGTTTGAAATCTTCAAATTTGTGGAGAAAAGTGAAAACGCTCAAACTCACTACAAATATGCGCGTTCAAATGCAAAATGGTCCATCAGCAAATGAGTTTTCGAAGCAATTGCTGGCTATTGGAAATGGAAAAATACAAGTTGATATTTTAACTGGCTTCATAACACTACCAACCACGTTTTGCAATATTACAAAATCCAAAGAAGAATTAATTCAAAAGGTGTTCCCAAATATTGCGCAGCAATACAAAAATCATGTTTGGTTGAGCGAACGAGCAATATTGGCAGCCAAAAACAAAGATGTCAATGATATTAACCAAGCTATACAAAAAGATATAGCAGGCCAATTAGTTACATACAAATCAGTGGACACTGTTACGAATCAAGATGACGTTGTAAATTATCCAACTGAATTTTTAAATTCACTTGATATGCCAGGAATTCCACCACACAATCTACAGTTAAAAGTTGGAGCTCCGTTAATTATGCTTCGCAATATAAACCAACCGCGCCTTTGTAATGGCACCAGACTTGCAGTAAAAAGGCTAATGAACAACGTTATCGAAGCGACTATATTAAAAGGAAAATACAAAGGCGAAGATGTTTTAATTCCCCGAATTCCAATGATTCCCACCGATTTACCATTTCATTTTAAACGACTTCAGTTTCCTATTCGTCTTGCTTTTGCGATGACCATCAATAAGGCACAAGGTCAGTCTTTGGAAGTCTGCGGAATAAATTTAGAAAATCCATGCTTTTCACATGGACAACTTTATGTAGCGTGCTCACGAGTAGGTACACCATCAGCATTATTTATTTATACGCCAGATGGAAAAACAAAGAATGTTGTATACCAAAAAGCTTTAGAATAGGCATATTTTAGTATTTTTAAAACAATAAATTAAAAACATAATGTATGTTAATAAATGTCACGGCCGTTAACAAGATCTTACAAGGAGGTGGCAAAGGACCATCTGATTTGGGCGATCATTGACCGCAACGCCAGTGACGGCACCATCTCTTCCAAAAACTGGAAACTGGTTGTCGTCGCACTCTCCAAGGCGTTCCTCAAGGCTTTCAGGGGTAACCCTGGACCACCACCCGAATGTGATGAAGCCGGTTGGTATCAAGGGCACATCAAGTTGATAGCGTGTGCTGATGAGCGGTCATCGCTGCTGTACAAAAAAGCCGTGGAGTCCCTGGGGGAAGTATGGCAAGGCGCAAATTGAGGCAATACCTCTGGCCGATGTACCGCAAAGTCCCAGATCTGTTGCCAGGATCCCCGCTGAGCCATCCGACCACAAGGAGATCCTGGAAATCATACAGGTCAGTAACTCAAAGCTACCCACACAACACTGGAAAATAGTGCGGGTTACTGACGCTGTTGATGAAACCAGGAAGGCCACTGTTATAATTAACAGTGACTCTTTGGCGTCACTTCGGGAGATACAGGGAAAGATATTCTATGGTTTTGGAACTATCTTCCTCCGAGTCTACAAAGGTGATGACATGGAGAAGCCTCAAGCTCCGGTGACGAAGGCTATGTCAACTATGGAGGACGATTCCGCTGCTTCATCGGCCAGCGAGGACACCCAGTCGATCACTGGATTCGTGGGTGACTTCTTTGGCAGGATGGAGGTTGCGGACGATGAGGACATCCTTCTGGAATCGGACGACGATCCAGAGGATGCCAACGTCACAGTCGTCCATAGTGATGAACTGTGATGAAGGTCACACAAATTAACCTTCATCACTCTAAAGCGGCGACAGCTGCCCTTCTCCTCCGATTAGCTTCAGGCGCGGAGGAGCTTATTTGCATCCAAGAACCATTGTTGTATAAAGACAGGGTTTGCGGTTCAGACGGCTATAGTACTTTGTACGCAGTGAACACTTGCACTGTCGCGGTGGAAAACAAACCACGGACAGTATGGTTTATGAGCTGCTACATGGCTCACGATCAGGACGATCCTCCAAACGGTTTAACCAGGAAGGCGATGGTGTATGCCAATAGGCGCAACATTCCCCTCATAATATGTGCAGACGCTAATGCTCACCATACCATCTGGGGCAGCTCGGATGTCAATCAACGAGGTGAGTTACTTCTAAACTTTATAGTAGAAAATGAACTAACAGTAGTTAATAGGGGTAATGAGCCCACCTTTATTGTGACTAACAGAAGGGAAGTTCTTGATATTACGCTTATTAGCGATAGGTTCTCGGATATGATTAGCGATTGGAATGTGTCAAAGGACTGTTCCTTCTCTGACCACATGTACATTGATTTCAATTTTTCTCTTAGAGTTGATTTAGTGAAACCCTACACGAACAGAAGAAAGACCAACTGGTCTGTCTATGCTAGTGTACTCGAAGACAAGCTGCCGCCATACCAAGATAGCATAGGCAATGTGTCCATGCTTGACTCCGCAGTGGAATCACTAACGAGTGTCCTAACCGAAGCAACAGAAAAGTCCTGTGAAAGAATCGACAGGAAAGTCAAGGCTAAGCCCATTTGGTGGAATGCGGAAATTGCTGAAAAACGCAAAGAAAGCAGGAAGCTCTTTAACGAGGCGAAACGTAATGGTGTATGGAACAGTTACAAATCCTCAGTGAATGGATTCAAGAATCTTATAAGGAAGGCTAAAAGACGGTCATGGAGGGAATTCTGCAGTGATGTAGAAAACTCCTCGGAGACAAGTCGGCTACGTAAGATCTTATCCTCAAGACCAGTTATTCCATCGTATATACAGAAGTCAGATGGATCCTGGACAACAAATAGTCAGGAGACCCTTGAGGTTCTGATGAATACTCACTTCCCAGGCTGCACTGATGATGTGCCGGGGGAGGTAATTCTTAATGGCGCTCGGAATAACTCTATTATCCCGATAACTCGTCATCGTGTGGAATGGGCTGTTAAAAGCTTTCATCCCTTTAAATCCCCAGGTCCGGATGGGATTATCCCAGCGGATCTGCAAAATAACCTAGAGACACTGATGCCATGGCTCCTGGTGATTTTCAGAGGCTGCCTAAGTCTCTCACATGTCCCATCTATATGGACAACGTATAAGATTGTCTTCATCCCCAAGGGGGGGAAACATCGCACACTAAGGCTAAAGACTTCAGGCCTATTAGTCTATCCTCCTTTCTGCTGAAAACACTGGAGAGGATTATAGACATTCATATCAGATCAAAGCTAGGACATAATTCCTTGTCAATGGCTCAACATGCCTATACGAAAGGGAAGTCCACTGAAACTACGCTTCACTTATTGGTGGGTCACATAGAGAGATCCCTACAATACAAGGAATTCGCATTAGTTGCTTTCCTGGATATTGAGGGAGCTTTCAACAATGTTAAACCAGAGTCGGTTATTAATGCGATGAGGCTACTGGAGATCGACCCAGAGATCATCCAATTTGTTAGTAGCATCTTGCACTTTCGGCGTATTGAATCTAACTGGGGCGCCGCAAACATTTCCAAAGTGGCTACCAGGGGCACACCGCAAGGAGGTGTACTCTCGCCATTACTTTGGAACCTAAATATAAATTTCCTCCTCAGGACCATGGAAAAAACGTGCTGCAGAATGATTGCGTATACGGATGACGTCGCAGTCATGGCTATGGGTAAGGATCCCAGACTACTGTCTGAACTAATGGAATCCGCACTGGATGTCCTCGTAAAATGGTGCCGGGGATGTGGTCTGGATGTGAATCCGGCCAAAACGGAACTGGTACTAGGAGATACAAAATTCCCAAATTTGTTACCCCAAAGCTGAATGGGGTTCCACTGAAACTATCCGATAGTGCCAAATATCTTGGAATAATACTAGATAGTAAATTGAACTGGAATATGAATACCACTTCCAGAACTATTAAGGCAGCAACTGTATTATATTGCTGCAAAAAAGCCATTGGCCTAAATTGGGGTATCAACCCGAAAAATGTATACTGGCTATACGAATGTGTCATTAAACCCATTCTATTCTACGGTGCAGTCGTTTGGTGGCCGGCGCTTAGGCGGAAGAGTCATCAAACTAAGTTTGAACGTATAATGAGAATGATGGCAATAACAGTAACAGCTGCCTTTAGAACAACTCCTTCTAAGGCACTGTTCACGATATTGAACTGGCTACCACCAGACACTTTGGCTAAAAAGTTGGCTGCGAACACGGCAGTAAGACTAAAAGCCTCCAGAGCATGGAGAGATTACAATATCGGTCATGCCAACATCCTATATAATATAAATTGGAACATGAGCGTTGACTATGTCACACCTGAGCCAATCTTTGATCCTTGCTTCTCTGTAAGCTTTTCGGATAACGCGGTCCACCCTGATGACCTACATACACCCGTGAATGTGATTCAAATTTTCACGGACGGGTCGAAATCACTGAATGGTGTCGGTTCTGGCATTTACTCCGAGCAGCTAAACTGGTGCATTCCTCTAAGGCTGCCGGACCACTGCAGTGTCATTCAGGCTGAAATAACGGCCATCTACACAGCCGCAAAACTCATTCGGTATGGCGAAATATCTGGTAGGGATATTCAGATCATTACCGATAGTAAGGCGGCCATTAGATCCCTGGAGAATGTGTTTGTTTTGTGTCTGCAATCTTTTTTGCAGGCAATTGACAATTAAAAACTTCCGTTACAAGTTAAGTATTGTCTTTTTATTTCAATTGTAATAAGTCGACTGAATTTAAGAATACAAAAAAATAGTGTAAAGCACACATTATAAAAATTGCATACGTCTTCATATTATGAGAAAAAGAGCAGTTTAGCGAACATACACATGTATATACATATTAACTTTAATAAAATGCATACAAAAAATGCAAGGCAAGGAGAAACAAAAAAAATTCTGTTCTGTGGAATGCATTTTGCACGCATATATGTATGCTTGTATGTTAATATGTATTTATGTATGTAGGCTTTACAGTTGAACATTTTTTAGGCAAAAATAGATTAATGAAACTTAAAGCAAATTAAAATATACATATGTAGGAGCGTATGTACATATGAATGCATAAGAAATCAATTTAAATAATGCAGGAGCGCATCTGCAGTGAACATCCTCCCCCCGTTGGAAAGCAAGGGCCTTCAACAGATGATTCTATAGGAAGAACTGCAAGTTTGGTGACAGCACGCTTAACTAAACCATTGGTTGTTCGAATAATTGCTACTCGAGCTACGCCATCATCTCCAAGTACCAGCTCTGATATACGACCTATTTGCCACTTTAATGGGGGCTGGTTTTCGTCCTTCAAAATCACCATTGCTCCACAGGTTATGTTTTTACCTTGCTCTCGCCACTTTGTGCGCTCTTGCAAAAGAGACAGATATGAACTACTCCACCTTTTCCAAAAAATTTGTTGCATTTGGGTAACCTTTTGCCATCTGCTGAGGCGGCTTATGTCTATTTGAGTGATGTCAGGCTCAACTATTGAAACAAGAGGACCACCTACCAAAAAATGGCCGGGAGTTAAAATATCAAGGTCGTCACAATTTTCTGAAATGGGGGAAAGTGGTCGAGAGTTTAAAATTGCAGAAATTTGGCAAACCAAAGTGCGTAGCTCATCAAATGTTAACTTATTGAGTCCTACTGTACGATAAAGGTGCAGTTTAGCCGATTTTACCGCAGCCTCCAAAGTGGGGTGACCTTGGTGGAATGAATTTCCATTCTATTTCGTCTTCAAGACACTGGCGTTGAATTGATTGCTGGTGTGATGCGTTTAAAAATAATTGTTTCAAGTCAGCCTGCTCGTTTTTAGCGCCAACAAAGTTTGTTGCGTTATCGGACCAAATCGTTTTAGGTTTTCCTCTAATTGTGATAAAGCGACGAAGAGCTGACAAAAATGCTGATGTAGATAAATCTTGAACCAACTCTATGTGAGTGGCCTTTGTTGAAAAACATACGAAGATAGATAGGCAACATTTAATAGGAGAGCGATTTCTCACCTCAGACTTATAATAAAACGGACCACAAAAATCCACTCCAGTAGTATTAAAAGCTTTGCTTGGTGTCACCCGTTCAGCAGGCAAGCTACCCATAACGTGTTGACTTAATATTGGATTCATTCTAAAACAACGTAGGCATTTTGAGAATACGCTGCTAATTAATTTACGACCACCAATTGGCCAATACTGCTGCCGAATTAAAGCCAATAAAGCCTGTCGGCCAGCATGCAACAGCTTTTTATGAAGATGCATTATCAGAGACGAAGTTAATAGGTGATGCTTAGGCAAAATAATAGGATGTCGTGCATCAAAATCTAGAGCCGAATGCTGAAGACGACCACCAACACGAACCAAACCAACAGAGTCAATTATAGGCAACAATGAACGAAGTTTGCTGGATGAGGAAATATTTTGATTTTCTTTTAAGGCCTTATACTCAGCTGCAAAATGAATTATCTGTATATTTTTTATTAAGAGATATGTTCCATTTTTTATGTCATTTGGAGTCAGTACTTCATTTTTGGTTGTCAATTTCGGATATAAGAATTTGAATACATATGCAAATACTCGTTGCATTTTTGCGAACGAATTATAGTACTTACAATTCATTGACATGTCCGACAGCGAGACCATTACCAAAATATTACGGCGTCGCTCAGGCAGGTCATTTAAAAAATTTTCATTATTAGGCCACAATGAAAAATCAAGGCGCAAAAAACTAGGCCCGTTTTTCCACAAAGTTGAATTAAGTAATTCCTTAGGCGAAGTACCCCTTGAAAGTATGTCGGCTGGGTTTAGATTAGTAGGAACATAATGCCATGTCATTTTTTCTGTGATTGTTTGTATGTGAGAAACTCTATTCGATACAAAAACGTTGAAATTTGAAGGTTGCTGCTTGAGCCATGAAAGTACGACCATAGAATCAGACCAGCAATGTACGTCACAACTAAAAGGCAGAGTTTTAACAACTAATTCTACAAGTTCCGCTAAAAGGTAGGCTGCGGCAAGCTCCAGCTTTGGGACTGTTAAGGCCTTTAAGGGAGCGACTCTCGATTTAGAGCACAGCAATGATGATTTGGCAACATTTCCTAATTCAGATCTTATGTATACACATGCCCCATAGGCAGATAAACTAGCATCACAAAATGCGTGAATTTGCACCTTTGAGTTTGAGATCAAAACACAGCGAGGAAACTTAAAGTGCTCAATGTTATCAAATTGAGAAATATAATCTAGCCACGAAGAGTGTAATGATTGAGGAAGACTTTCGTCCCACTTTAGCTCCAGCCTCCATAAATGCTGCATAAAAATTTTTGCCTTTGTGATAACCGGGCCAATTAAACCAAGGAGGTCATACAGACGAGCAATTGACGAAAGAATAGAACGTTTTGTGACCGGCTTACAATTATCAATGGCATTGAATGAGAAAATAAAGTTGTTGTCATTAGGATCCCAAATGAGACCAAGCGTTTTTGTGATGTCAGTCCCATCGTCAAATTTTAAAAATTTCTCACACTCTTCTGGCGGTACCCCATCCAAAATTGCGGGATTATTAGAGCACCACTTTCTTATCAGAAAATTACCACGCTGTAGCAAAGCAGTAACCTGATGCCTTATCTCTATAACCTCTTCAATAGAATCACCACCGGATAACATGTCGTCTACATAGAAATCCCGTTTCACAATTTTTGCGCCAATTGGGAAACTATTTTTTTCGTCAGTTGCCAATTTAAGCATTGATCGAATTGCTAGGTATGCTGCAGGTTTTGTACCGTACGTAACAGTATCTAACTTATATGTTCTAATCTCGTCCTCTTTTCTGTCCCTCCATAATATACATTGCATGTAGTTGTCTGGACAAGAAACTCGGACACATCTGTACATCTTACAAATGTCACCACTAAGAACAAACTTAAAACAGCGATATCGCAAAAGCGTATTGAAAAGCTTAGGCTGTATGGTCGGGCCAGCATGCAATATACCATTGAGCGACAAACCAGTTGTTGTTTTTGCTGAGCCATCGAATACAACCCTTAGTTTGGTCGTTGTGCTATCAAGCTTGTGCACACAGTGATGCGGCAGAAAATATTTCTTATGAGCAACCTGTGGTGAAACCAATGACATATGATTTAATGAAAGATACTCACACATAAAATCTATGTATTGAGCTTTGATTTGTGGCTGTCTTTCTAATTTATTTTCTAAAAGTTTAAATCGTTTTAAGGCACTATTATACGAATCACCAAGCCGATGCGCAGCACCAACTTCTATTTCAGGTAGACGAACAGAAAACGAGCCATTGGCTAGGCGAGTAGTATTTTTTAAGTAGTGATTTTCACAAACAATTTCATCATTAGATACCGAATCACAGTTGGCAAAATTATTTTCTATTTCCCAAAAATTCTTTACTACGGAGCACAATTGATCATTTTGATTTGTACTAACAGCTAAAGACCACGAATGATGAGAATGAGAGCTACCGCCAGCAACAACCCAACCAAATAATGTTTTTTGTAGTACTGGAAAGGTATTAGCTACTTTTATTTGTCCAATCGACATCAATTCAAAAAACAATTCAGCTCCAAATAAAATATCAATTCGGCCACATTTATCAAAAGAGGAATCTGCGAGCTGTATATTTTTTGGTATTTTCCATTCCGCTGTATTGGTGTTAATGCTAGGTTGATAAGTTGTTATTGTGGGAACAACAACAGCTTTAAAGGTTGTTGAGTAATCTCCAGTATTGGACTTAACCACGACTTGAGTAGATTTATTTACTGTAACACAACCATCACCTATTCCCGAAATAGTTTTATAAGTCTGATTGCATTTTAAATTTAGTTGGTTCACGAGACGATTTGTAATAAGATTAAGTTGCGATGCAGAATCTAATATTGCGCGGCATGGTACAAAAATTCCGAATTTATTTTTGACCATAACGACGGCTGTTGCCAGCAAAACACTTGCAGCTGGCGCCGATGTTGTTTTTGCATCAGCATCATTCGACGAGATAAGTACTGCTTGTGATGATGCTGTCTCTATTACGGGCTGATCCGTAGACGGGGTATCTATGTGCAGCATCGTGTGGTGTTTCGAAGAGCACTGTCGGCAACAACCTGATGTACAATTTTTTAGCATGTGGCCCTTTCGTAAACAATTAAGACATAACTTCATTTTCTTTGCTTCTTTAAAACGTAGAGTCGGCGATAAATTTGAGAAACGTGAGCAAATGGTAATAAAATGATCCTTAGAATCACAAAAGGTGCATAATTTTGTAGATGTTGCTGCCGAAACATGAAAATGTCGGTTGCTATGATGTGATTTTTTCAAAATAGGTTGCTTTGTGCTTTTATTTACCACAGAGTTTTCGAAATTTTCGACCATACGACATCGTCGTTCTAAGAATGCCGCCATTGAGGACCAAGTAGGTAACTCGTTTATTGGTAAATTTTCTTCCCATTTAGTTAGAGATTTAGCGTCCAACTTTGTTGACACTAAATGAATTAGTAGCCCATCAATAAGCTGCTGCTGATTTCCAATTGTTTGCAAAGCACGCAAATGTGCATTTATACTATCGCTTAAACGACGTAAACCAACAGCGGAACCATTGTCAACAGAACTCAAATAAAAAATTTCTTTTATATGTGTTTGAAAATTTAAGAGCTTGTTGTCAAAACGATTTTTCAACAATGACAATGCTTCTTCATAGTTTGCTTCATTGAGTTCCAATGAAGCGATTGTATTGAGTGCAACATCTCCCAAACTGGCACGCAAATAATGAAACTTTTCAAGCCTGTTTAAATCACCGTTGTCATTTATAACAGTCGAGAATAATGAAAAGAAATTAGGCCATTCGGAATAGGCACCACAAAATTTGGGTAATTGGATTTCAGGGACTTTGGTTTTGCGTAACGTTGTTGGAGAGGGCGGTTCATTGACAGAAAAGCGGCGTAATGTTGATGAACGTTGGTCAGTATCGATTGTACGAATGGTGTTTATTTGACGCTTTAATTTGGATTTTACCTCGAAGTATAGCGAAACATACCTCATGCGATCACTACTTATAGATTCACTGATGTCTATTTCCTCTCTTATGGATTAGGCTCTTTCGAAGGCATCCTTGAGCTCTTCTACGTAGTCCAAGCGAACAGACAGTTCAGCCTCATCGTGTTGTTTTAATTGTATTGGGTTTAAATTATTATTTAGCTCCTCCAACTGCTATATTATAGCCGAGACTTTAGAAAAATAAGGTAGCGTGTCAACGGAAAGTTGCTCCTTATCATTGCGATCAGTGTTATTGGTTGCCATTTTGTATGAGAGTGGAATTAGTTGCAATTTTATAGCCCTGAAATACGATGATTATTAGCGCAAGTTGTATTTTTGCGAGATGCGAAACTATTGATAAATATCCGAATTGATATTAATATAAAAAATCGATCACGTCCGGGTCACCAATGTTTTGTGTCTGCAATCTTTTTTGCAGGCAATTGACAATTAAAAACTTCCGTTACAAGTTAAGTATTGTCTTTTTATTACAATTGTAATAAGTCGACTGAATTTAAGAATACAAAAAAATAGTGTAAAGCACAAATTATAAAAATTGCATACGTCTTCATATTATGAGAAATAAGAGCAGTTTAGCGAACATACACATGTATATACATATTAACTTTAATAAAATGCATACAAAAAATGCAAGGCAAGGAGAAACAAAAAAAATTCTGTTCTGTGGAATGCATTTTGCACGCATATATGTATGCTTGTATGTTAATATGTATTTATGTATGTAGGCTTTACAGTTGAACATTTTTTAGGCAAAAATAGATTAATGAAACTTAAAGCAAATTAAAATATACATATGTAGGAGCGTATGTACATATGAATGCATAAGAAATCAATTTAAATAATGCAGGAGCGCATCTGCAGTTAACAGTGTGCATCACATCAAAAATTGTCAAGGAATGCCGGATATCTCTGGACGAGATAGCGAGACATTCAACGGTTACCCTTAAGTGGGTACCAGGACACAGGGACATACACGGAAACTGTATCGCGGATGCGTTGGCGCGTGCAGGCTCCACTTTAAATCGTAACGATTCAACACATGACATAGGCGTCTCTCTCCCAATGAGTAAACAACTTATTGCACATAAGTTTCACCTTATTGTAATTCAGAAATGGTTAGATGAAACTACCTGTAGGGAAACTAGAAAAATCTGGCCCATAATAGATGAAAAAAGGACTAAGCGGGCACTACAGCTATCCTCATCTCAGAAACCTAATCGCGGTAATAACTGGACACTGGCCTATTGGGAGGCACGCCCAAAGGTTGGGGCTCAATTACAATGACATATGTAGAAGTTGCGCCGATGAAGAAGAGGAAGAATCGACGGAACATCTCTGTCATTGTCCGGCATTCGATGATCTAAGACTTAAACTTTTCGGTCAAAGAACCCTTGGGGACAAAACTTGTCTCTCTAATATTGATTCAAAAAAGATCCACTCCTTCATTGAATCAACCGGGTGGCTGCGTGAGAATATCAGCAGCCAGATAACATAGGACCCTTGGAAGACGGGACAACATGGTAGCACAACGGGAACTAATTGATGGACCCACGTGAGCTGTGCTTGATCACGGCTGCCAATGGAACCTAACCTAACCTATAGATATTAACACAACTAAATATATCTATTAATAAATAATAAAAAAACAATATTTTAGTATTTAAAATTTTAATCGCACTATTTCCCATAATTAATATTTTACATACATATGTAGCAAAATATAAACAGTTTTATTAAAAATAAATTGAAATTGATTATTGTTCCTCTGCGCATTTCATTGTTGCTAACGCAGATATCAGGGAACTTTACCCAAATATTTTTTAGAACAACTGGAGATATTATATATAGGTAACATATTAATTATGGGTAATAGTGCGATTAAAATTAAAAATACTAAAATTTTAGCAAAAACTCTTCTTTGGCAGCACTATACTCAATGTATAGCTGTTGCTGTTTTTCTACAAACTTCTTACAACTACAATTAGAGTTGAAAACAAGTAAAAGTGATATATTCGGCTGTACCGAATCTTATACCCTTCACCATAGTATGGAGTGACGAAAGAAGTCACAATCACGAAAATTCACGCACACGAAATAGAAAAAAATATTTTTAAAAAAACACGGACGCACGCTCACGTGATGAAAACAAAAACTTAATCACGATCAAGCATGATTGCTTCTCATCACTATTCCATAGTAAAGGCTGACTTCATAAACAAAGCTTGCAAAGCAACACTGGAAGCATGAGTTTACAAGGCATTCTAGTGTTGCTTTGCAAACTGCGTTTATGAAGTCAGCCATAAATTATGAATTTCGTAACAAATTTGTAACCCCTTCTTGCCTAGAGTGCATTATAAAAATATGAGCATCCCTTTATTAGCACTTAAATCAGTTTTCACACATCCAAGAAGTGTTTCAACGTCTTTCTCAAAAAGCCAGTGGTCTTCGACTTAACAAAGAAATGATTTGAAACGTAAAAACAGGTTTAATAATGAAGAAATATATAAAATAGATAAAAATTTCGTCACCTATCGCATAAATCTGCTAGTCTAACGATTAAAATGTTCCAATATTCATATTGAAAATAATTCAAAGCTATCAAAAATTCTTAAAAAACATCGAACTTTTTTAAATAATAAGTAAGAGTAAAAAATATAACTAAAATGTATCAAAAATAAAAAAAATTAATAAATGGTTGGACAGGATTTGAAACCGTACCTTCTTACCCGGTGGCGCGGTTTCGAATCCTGAACAGAACACAATGCAATTTTTTTTTAGAATTTTAGTAGTATGAATGTGAGGCTTCGGTATCAAAAATCCCATACATTTTTGGGATCATGCCATAACCCAGTTAACCAATTGTTAAAAAATTGTGTATTTTGTTAGGTGAATGAATGGTTTTGTAATGTAAGTGCGTTTTCCATCCCTGGATGTTTGTGTGGAATAGTGTTGTCTACTTTTATGAGTGTGTTATGTAGTAGGGGGGGTGTATCAGGTAAAATTTTGTATGTAGATTTTTGTTAAGTTTTCCCATGTTTGATTTGAGTGTCCGTCCGGACACGTGCATTGAATGTTCCATGTCTGGTTTGAATATTAGTTCGGAAATTTGAATGTCAGTCCGGGGCATTTGAATGTCAGTCCAAAGCATTGGAATGTCAGTCCGGGGCATTAGTTTCATCGATCGGTACGCTACACAAAGAGAGTGTAGTGTTGTTTCCATCCCTGGAATTAGGGTTTTTATAGTTTAATAATATTTCTTGGCGCGTTGAGATTTGTGGTTTTATAATTTCTTTATCATACCTTAACCCTTTAACGGTCGATGGGGTTAAATTCGACCTCATGATATTTTATGTTATGAGGCGACAGCGTGTTCGGTTTTGCTTAAAGTGAAGTCGTGATGGATGTTATTTTTGTTGAAGTGAAGTCGTAACATTTAATGTGTTCGTTAGAGGGTTAATACAATATGAATTAAACTACATTAGGGCGGTTTACGAAAGTCTGTGATTTTTTTGCTAGTATTTAATAAATAAAATTCATTTACTGCGGTATATATTAATATCCCTAATACTACTGTTCGTGTTTGGTCGGGGTTTGGTCGGGGTTTGGGTGGGGTTGGTTAGGATTTGTATACCAATTTTGTATGAGAAAACTAACAACGATGATTTAAGTGGCACCCTATTGTATTGTTGTTCTGTTGTTAAAAGTTCTGTTGTGGTTTTTTCTTTTTCGTTGATATGTATGAATGTGTGTGTTTGAAACAGTTGATTTAATTAAGTTGTTTGAATACAAAAGCTTGATCCTAACCATACACAAGAAAGTTGATAAGAAATAAAAACCCAAAAATAAATATACTATTTATGTATGTATTTATATATATATATATATATATATATATTTTATTTATTAATGTGCTTGAAATTTTTATAATATAATAAACAATAGTAAAAAATAAATCTCATATTGAAGTATATATATATATATATATATATGTATAAATAAGTATTGTATTTGTAAAAGAAAAAACTTTTTTTATGATTTACACTTTATTAAAATTTCAATTTTTGTTTATTTTGAAATGTCCCCAAGCATAGGTATTAATACCATCTTCTCTTATATAACGTTTATTATCATCATAACTTAATACAACTTTTGATATTTGTTGTGTATAAATTTCATGTAGGATAGATTTAAATATATACATTTTATCGTGATATATGGTTTTATCTATCAAACAGTTACGGTAATCATTTATAGTTAGTTTTTTTAAAGCAGAGTTTTTTACGCCTTTAGCTTTTTTGATTTCTTCTTTATCGTCAACAGCTATTGAATATACTTTTGATCGAAGCCCAATAAATTCTAGCATTACATGCCCATTATTCTCGTCTTTCATCATTCCCAAGACTTTTTTGTTTTGCAAGGGGAAATTGAAAACATTGTTAATTGAATAGTCTGATGTATCAAAGTTTAGATGAAGATCATTGTAAATATCTTTATAAAAATCGTTTGTTCTTATTGTGTAAATTAAAGAATCAGTATCCATATAATTTAATTTTAAATTTTCATTAAACTTTGTCTGCATATACTGATAGTGAAAGTCATAAATTTTATATTTAGATAGTTCTAGAACTGAAAACCCTAAATATATAGGTTTATTAAATGTTACGCTATCCATACTCATTTGAATTGCAATCATATTATCCGTAAAATGTGTTGAACTATGAAAATTAGGTTTTGCTATAAGAGCTCGTGCGCCCAAACGGTTGTGTTCACTCTCCCAAGCATTAACGATTTTTACATTTTTACGTTTTTCAACATTTTCCATAGTTTTACCGTATACCGCATTATTTAAAAGTTTAAAAAATTTTTTTTCAAACTCATTTTTGGCATTGGTTCGATGAAAGGTATTTAAATCGATATACTGTTTCAACCAAGTTGATTGTTTAAATCTTAATATTCTATGAATTTTAACTAATTTTAAACCATTTCTAATACACTGTTGAAGATTTCGATAGTGAATTATATATGATTTTTTGTTAGTTAAATCGGGAATTAGTTTCTTTAACGCGTGCTCATAATCAGCAATAGTACATTCTTTATTATTTAATGTAGAGAAAAACTGTTCACGAGAAGGTAAGACATTTTCATTTAATTTTTCAACTGAATCGATATAATCATAAGGAAATATACCTTTTCTTTTCAAAAGATTAAACTCTAAATGATTTGGATATATTGATTGCAGTGTTTTAAAGTTATCGTCATGCATATAATTAGATAATTTATCTAAACTAGACGACATAAATTTAAAAGAATCGAGAAAACGTAATTCTAAATTATATTTGTCAGTTATTTGAATTCTTTTTCTAACAGATATATACAATTCTTTATTAAGTGGTATAACATCTATATCACCCAGATAATCTGCTAGAGCCTTTATAAACAAATGACAATCATAGCCTGAAAAGTTATGAAAAATTATTGGAATAAAGTTAGGTAATTGATAATTAATATTACATTTCCAATGAGCTGGACCGCGATATTGACCAGTTAAATGACAATGATCAGCACATCTATCATCATCATCTAGAATTTGTTTACATATATGACACTCATTAGTATTATAATGTTTTTCAACTTCATGGGGTAATAGAGAATTCATTGACACTACTTTCATTAGAAAGTTTGTACACAAAAAACGTGCATCCTCAATCAAATTTTGAACAAAATCTTTAACAACATCGTCACCCGTATACGTTCTAAGCTTATTCAGTTTAGAATCAAAAGATGATTTTATGTAGTAGCTGTAAGCTATAGGTATATGTTTTTGAATGCTTGTGATATTATTAGAATTTTTGTTGTTCATTTTACTTAATATACATTCAAAATCCGCATAGATAACAAATGGTACATCTAATTGATTTTTAAAATTTTTGAACTGCAATATATTATCATCCTTAAGACCCGAAGGCATTTTGGTGACAATTTTATTGCATTCTTGTTTATGTTTTAATAACAAGAGTTCACTGCTTGAATAGTGTAAGCAAAAATTACAAAAATATTTAGCACCTAGATGTTTTGAAACTTGTGTACTCAATAAACGACTTATGTTTCTTATCCAAACATAATGTGATTCATCGTTTTCATCATCTTGAATGTATAGTAAATTGATATGATTAATTTTTTCATCAGCTGTTTTATAATATGGTCCAACGATTTCTTTTTTTATCACATCACATCCAAAAACATTCACGCTTATATTTAAATTGTATTTCTCAAATATCTTAATATCAGCAATAGATAGAGGAAAGGTTAAGTTGGTGAAATCAATTGTTATCCCATTTGTTACTGTTATTAAGCTTTGTGTGATAACGTTACTATAATGTAAATATTTTGAATTTAAATTATTGTTTTCTAATGCAGCTATAAGAGACCATTTGAAACAATAATTATCATTATTTTTAATGTTGACGCACGCTTTTTTATTTCTGATAAATATTGATAGTTCTAAATATTTAGATGCTTTTATAGGACAATACTTGTTAACGTTTATTTCAATTTTGTTGATACAAACTAGAGACCAACCACTGTCTCTCTCTTGAAATTCATCCATTTTGGCTGCTATTTCTATACTATGATTATCGTACATGTTTGATAGATCTTGTTCTAATTGTACTATTACCATTTTCGATTAAAAAGATTTCATATTAATTAGTGCGCTATCATCAATTTCAATTTCATTAGTTTTTGAGAATTTTATATATTCTGCAAAAACTTTTATATTAAATTTTATATTTTGATGTTCTAATAACATATTTTTTAAAATATTTATAATACTTTCTTTTGCATTCGAAAATAAAATGTTTATTGAAAGCTCATCTACCTTTTTATTTTCGTATACAAAAGTTTGAATACGCTTAGAAAATAAATTTTTACTTATATATATATCGTTGTTTATAAACAAACGATTATTATTTTTTTATGATCATTAGTTCGCAAATGATGAGACCAAGAACCTTTTCTTATATTTAATTTACAAGTTTCACATCGTATATAGCTACATGATGGAGTTTCTTCAATATTTTCATTTTTTAAATTTAGTTTTGTTTTGTTTGATTTTGGCTCAATATGTTTATTATTAAAATGTCTCTTAAAATTAAATTTGGATGCGAAAGACATTCCACATACTTCACAGATGTATATGATATAACACCAGAAATGGAATGGAAATGGTTTTTCATTTTTATAAAGTTCCTAATTTATTAAATACGTGAGAAATTTTAGATTTTGGAGGCTTTTATTGTTACATATGTTTTCATAATTTTAAAAAAGTTTCTGTTTCGAGGTTTATTTAAAATGTGTTTTTTATTTCATCATCATCATCGTCATCTTCTTCTTCTTCAGTACTGTCATACAAGTTGTTGTAGAATACATATTGCTTCTTCTTTTTAATGATTAGAGTATATAATCCATTCACTTCTTTAACTTTCTTTAAAATGTGTGGATTTGCGTTTAGATAATCCATCTGATTTTTAGTAATAATCAGAAATCGTTTAGGTAAATAAATATGATATTCTTTATTTACAAGACATCTTATACTTTCACCATATTTTGTATCTACTCGTTCTATCTTGTTGATTTCATATGCAGTATTTTCTTCCATATCCTTTAAAGGTAAGTATATAATATTAGGATTTTGAAACAATTTTCTTAAACTTGCTCTCATTATTTTGCTTTTAACTTTTCACCGTAAAACGAATTTTCAAACTGATTCTTTATATTCAATAATTGATACTATAAGGTGTTTTTAGTTATTTCAATAACTTCTTATCAATTGCGGTTAAGTATACATGTATGCATATATATATATATATATATATATATATATAAAGAGATTCAGTTGAATTAAAAAACTTTGTTAAATATGTATTGGGGTCAATTTTTAAAAACTGGTGATAAATATTGTACTTGTCATGCACAGTGGAAAACTTTTCAAATAATAAATGCAGTAGTTTTGGATATTATAATGCAGGTGTTCCTAACCGCAGAAGGAGGGACAAGAACTCAAATTTTTTCTCTTAATAGAGGACAAGAAATGCCAACAAATATTCCAATATTTCATTTTAGTCACAATCAACATATAAAAATTGAGGTTATCGGTGGTATGATATCACTAGTTGGAACAGTCTATGAGGGTGGTTTTAAAGATATAAATGTACACTCATACAAACCATCATGTGTTTATAGTGAAATAGATGAATATGCAACTAAATCTTATAATGGTAAGACTGGTATCCATTCATTGAATAAAAATCAACGAAAACCTCCCCTCCCCCAGAAAATGGTTAATAATAGTATAGTTAAGAAAGCAGCTGGTGGTGCTAGCGGTGGTGATGACTCATTTCAATATGAAGATTATTAAATTAGTATATAAATTTAAGAAACAATTCTTATCATCTCATTCAAAAATATATCGCTAACCTAAGAACATATATATTAAAAAGAAAAACTAAAATGAAAAATATTTTTATCATATTGTTTTCATATATCTATATCATACAAGTGTTTTCAGCTTCATTACCTATTGATTTGAGTGAAAATGAACTTAAAAATACAGAATTTGCAATTAAATTACCAAATAATGATACTGTGAGCATACAACTAAATTTCAAACTTTTAAAGTTTACTAATGATTTAAATAAAAACATCGAGTCAACAACAACAACAACAAAAACAGAATATAAATCAAACGAAGAACAAGAAGACTCCTCACCACCACCAATAAATCAATCTTTTACTGTCGAACAAGCTATTGAAGCATTTAGGCAAGATTTAGTAAAAAAAGAAAAAAATATTGCAGGAATAATTGAAAGTTCGGCTCCATTTTATAGACATTTTCAACTTCAATACAAAGATAATATAAAATTGAGAATCCGTTGTACATATGACAGCAATTACTTGAAACGTCGATTAAATATTTCATGTTTCGAATACCGTCAAGTTGAATACGAGAGAATTTTAAGTAATGGTGAAATTGAGACGGTTTCTGAGGATGATACTACATACCGATCCGATATGACATTAATCAACATTCAAGATTATACCCATGATTTGGATATGAAAATAATATAAATTAGCTGATATGATGAAATACATTTACTACTACTTAATATAAACTTTGTTGTTGATGTGTTAAGAAGTTTTATTTAACATAAATAAAAAAATTAAAATAAGAAAAATAATGAATAATCAGTTTTATTCGAAAATTTTACATGACTTCTTGAACGAAGAAAGGTTTTTGTGGTATGAACATGAGATTATTTTGAAGAAATTAAAAACTCAATTCGATGAATATGCATTTTATAAGAAAAGTAAATCAAAATTTGGATATCATTACACCAATTGTGTGTGGTCCAACGATGAAACAACTTGTGGACCTGATACCTGTAAATGTTCCCTTATCGATAAAAGTTGGGAACAAGCATTATGTATAATGAATTTTTATAATAATTTAAAAACATAGACTTTATAAACAGTTCTACAGTCGTCGTTGTGACTTGATTAGTACTAAACAATGTCGGAGGAGAGAATTTTAGTTGTAGACGTACAAGGTTTTTATCTCAACAATAAATTCATTGTAAAAGAACTGAGTATTTCAATTGATGACTCACAAGTTCAAACATTTATTATTAAACCACCTTTTCCATATTCATTGTTGACAACAAAAGAAAAAGATTCAATTAATTGGCTTTATAATCATCATCATGGATTAAAATGGAAAGATGGCGATTCAACCTTAACAAATATTATGGAATATTATATTGCGCATGTTAAAGATAAAAATTTTATTTATTATGCTAAAGGATTAGAAAAAATTAAGTGGATTCAAAATATTTTTAAGGATAAAATTAATTTTTATAACCTAGATGATCTAAATTGTCCAAATTTAAAAAACATTATATCAAAATTAAAAATCTGTAAATGTTTGTTGTTATCATAGAAAATATTGTATATGTGCTCAAAAAAATGTAATACTCTTAAGAAAGTTTATTAAATCAAATATTAATAAAGAAAACATAAAATTATAAAAGACATTTTTTTATTTATTATTTAACACTTAAATCAGATAAAATAATCATCAAACATCAGTTCATTCTGAATACTTGTAATGTCAATAACGATCTCTTTAACCGGAAACACTTCAACTTTGGTTGGAGAATATTTTCCTCCAATTGAACTGTCTACAAATTATGTTTGTGGACTTATTGATTTTGTAGCATTCAATTCCATACCCAATGTAGATGTTTACAACAATTTGTTTCATATAGGAAATCATGTTATTACTATTCCAGTTGGTTCATACGAACTTGAAGATATTGATTTTTTCCTAAACTCAAGCTTAAACGATATTGATGAACCAATTTATCTAAAAATTGAAGCTAACAATAACACACTTAAAACTGAAATAACCTCATCAATGGATATAGATTTTTCACAACCAAACAGTATAGGAAAGTTGCTCGGATTTAGCAAAAGAAAATTAGAAGTAAATTCAACTGAATATTATAACACTGATCAAAATCTTCAAAATGATAAATCTTTGGAAGTGGTGATTGTAGATATTAATCAATTGAATACTACAAGGTTATTTGAATCTGATTTACCTACACATATTACGAATGTTAATACAATACGCATTGAAAGCAACTTAACAACCGGTTCATTTATTAATAATACTTCGAATCATACTATTCATGAATTTCCTCTTGATGTTCCTCCAGGATATAAAATAAACGAAAAACCTCGAAATGTTACTTATTTACCCGTCAACTGTCAGCAAATAAACAACATAACGATTAGAATCTTAAATCAAGACGGTGAACTTATAAATTTTAGAGGAGAAAAAATCACTCTTAGACTCCACTTCAAACCAGAATAATGATCATTTACAATAAAAACATAGTGCAAAGAGGATTTCCATTCAATCCCTCATCAACTCACATTCGAGAAAGTATAAAAAATAAAAATCTGTTGTCCTCATCTAATACAGAATACTTAAAATCATTAGGATTTAATCTTCAACCATGAATGAAATACTAAATGTCCTTCAAAAACCTATATATGATGAGAGTATTGTAAAAAGAGAATATCATAGTTACTCTCCATATCTAAAATCATTCAACAACAATGATGAAATTCGTATACCAATTCAAAATCAGGATCTCTTTGTCTTACCAAGTGAGAGTATGATTTACATTCATGGTTTTATAGTAAAGAAGGAAGCAAACAAAGAGGTTCCAGCTATAGATGTGAAATTTAAAAACAACTTTGTTTCATATTTGTTTGATGAAATTCGTTATGAAATTAATGGTTTTGAAGTTGATCGTACACGCAAACTTGGAATTTCATCCACCATGAAAAATTTTGTATCATTGAATAAGGCTGAAAGTGCTACACTAAAAAACGCTGGTTGGTGTCTTAACGAAACTTTTGTTTTAGAAAAAAGTCATTTTAGTTGTTGTATACCTCTGAAAATGTTGCTGGGTTTTGCTGAAGATTATAACAAAATACTATTAAATTCGAAACATGAGCTCATTCTTCAACGTTCTACATCCGATGAGAGATCATATTATTCTACAAATGCAACTGATCAGTTGAAATTAACAATTCTGGATATAACATGGAAAATGCCGCATATTCAACTATCGGACTTTGCAAAATTGGAAATGTTTAAGATAATCAACAGCAAAAATTCTATACCAATTGCATTTCGTAGTTGGGATTGTCATGTAAATCCTGCACTACCAACGAATACAAAGGTTTTATGGAATGTGAAGCTTTCTCCACAAAACGAAAGACCACGATTTCTTATAATTGGTTTACAAAAAGAGAAAAGTAAAGAACAAGGAAATATATTTGACCATTGTAATATCTCTAATTTAAAAGTATATCTAAACTCAGAGTCATATCCATATGATGATTTAAATAATCGTTTTGAAAATGGCCAGTATTCTGTACTATATAATATGTATGCAAAATTTCAACAAAGCTTTTACATGCGAGAACCTGAACCATTGCTGGATGTTAACGATTACAAGTCTTACGCACCGCTTATTGTTGTTGATGTTTCACATCAAAATGAAACTGTTAAAATTGGACCTATTGATGTACGAATTGAATTTGATACTGAAGCAAACAAACCAATTCCAGAAAAAACATCAGCATACTGTTTAGTTATTCATGATCGCTTAATCGAATACTCACCTCTAACAAGCGAAATTAGAAAAATTATTTAATTATAATATTTCTTTTAAAATTTTTAATAAATGAAAAAAAAATGTTTATATATATATAAATAAAACAAGATCTTTTTAATTCTTAATCGATGTATTTTATTAAAACATTTATAGTTTCTTTTTAGTTTAGCTTCGAAAACAAAAATTTTAAACATAAATGACCACAATTTATTGTATTAAAATTTTGATATCTATCATAATTATAACTAATGTTTTTTCCTAAATATTTTATTAATTGTTTTGGTGGTTGCAAATTGCCAAAGCTATGAAAATATTCGATTTGATTGTTGTTTTTCCAATATGCTACCCAATGTGTGCCAGGTCCCTTTGAAGTATCCAGATTGATTATTCCACATTCTTTTTTAAATGGTTTGCTTGGAAGAGTGTTACACATAAACACACCTCTAAAATTTGGAATATGTTTTGCATATTTTCTCAAGTCTACATCAGAAAGGGCTCTTTTAGGTAGCTTCATTAAAAATTTTGTTGATAAGGCTTTAAATATAATCCAAAACCTTTTTTATATGGTTTTAAGAACATGCCTTTTCCCATCGCAATGGCTTCCATTGTATTATTGTGTCGTTTTGCTTCAGTCAGCTGTTCCTTTCCATTTTTAACTGCATTGATTGCTTTTGTAATACCAGATACACCACCAGCTAAACCACCAAGTGCACCCAGTGCAGCAAATATAGGGGCAAGTGGAAGAAAACCTCCAGATTTTGGTAGCGGTATTATTCGAGGTGTTTTTATTAACGATTTTTTCTTCCCCTTGAAAATATTGTTTACAACTTTTCGTGAAATCTTTATAGCATCTTTCAAGTTTTCACTTTTCTTTATATTCTTTCTTGCACTTTTCAATGCATGTGTAAATAGTTTGTGGGTATTTACTGGAGACGACTTTTTAGTTTTACTAATAACGTTACCCATACCGAATTTTGTTTTTGCTTTCATTGTAGTAGCAACAAACCAAGCGTTTGATTTTTCACCCCAACTACTATCGCTTGCTTTGACCCTTTGCCAAGCCTTTTCAGTTAAAATTCTATCAGCAATATGTCTTTTCTCTAAATCTTTATTGTTTGAGTATGCTATATCGTGCTCTCTGCAAGCAGTATCCAATGGATTGATTCCTTGATCACCTCTAGCTAAACGTTTCTTTAATTTTGTACCAGGTCCGCAAAATTGATAACCGGGTAGATGAAGTTCAATGGGAAGTTTATTAATTATTTTATTTAGAAAACCTTTACCAATGAAGGATGGATGGCGACTGAATAACTTTTTATAAATGATAGTCATATCTATTGATACTTTATCGATTAAAGATTGAAATTAAATTGATTGAAAACAAATAAAAGAGACTGGTTTATATATTATGTTATCATTAGATTTCAGAATGCGTTTTTTTAAACAACATAAAAGGATTGATGTAAAGAATATCGAATCAAAGTTCGATTCATCAAATAAAATTCGTCATAGTTCATTACTACCGAATTCTATTCGAGCTCTTATTGTGGGTCCATCAAATTGCGGAAAAACAAATGTTATGATCAGTCTTATTGAAAGTCCTCATGGATTGAAATTTAAAAATATTTACTTATATTCAAAGTCAACACAACAACCGAAATATAAGTACTTAGAAAGTCTAATTAAACCCATTAAGGAGATAAATTTTTCATCATTTTCTAATAATGATGATGTTCTTTCCCCAGACGAAGTTAAACCGAATTCAATATTTATATTCGATGATATAGCTTGTGAGAAACAAAATCATGTACGTTCTTACTTCTGTATGGGTCGCCATAAAGACATTGATAGTTTTTATTTATGTCAAACTTATACACGTATACCAAAACACTTGATTCGCGATAATGCAAATATGATTATAATTTTTAAACAGGATGTAATGAATATTAAGCATATTTACAATGATCATGTTGGTTCTGATATGACTTTAAAAACATTTCATAAGTTATGTGCCGAGTGTTGGAAAGAAAAATATGGTTTTCTAGTTATTAACAAAGATGATCCTATGAATAATGGTCGATATAGAAAAGGTTTCGATATATTTATAAATCTATAAAAGAAACATTACAGATATTTTAAAATCAGTACAAGATTAATTATTAAACTAATAGCTTCTCAACTATTAAACCGCTAACTGCTAAACTGATCTGTTTTGAATCTGTTTCTAATTCAATCTATAAATATGAATACAAATCTGGTTAATAATCTTATTAAAACTCGAAATATTTTAAAAAAGAAATATAAGAATATTTTGCTTGGAGAAATTGCAAATGATGAATTGTTGGAAAAGACATTTAAACCAATATCAAAACCATTAAAAGAATTAGTTCAATCAACTAATAATAATAATAATAATAATAACACCATTATAAAACATGAAAAATATCCGGATGACTCTTTTAAACATGATCTTGAGAATAATAAAGTTGCCTTCAGTACACCATATAAAAAGAGTAAGCTTGATTATAACACGTTTTCTCCAAACTTTAATAACAAGAAAATCGAGGAAAGTTCAAACACGTTTCAATCATTTGATGATGAAAATGATCATGATGACTATGATGATGATGATGATAATAATAATGTTAATGTTGATAATGAGGATGATAACAATGATGATGATAACACCATTACAATACATCCCAATCAAAGTATTCAATATAATTTATCAAAAGTTAACTTAAATATATATGATAAAACCTATGGTCCTCATAAGGATAAAAATCAAATATGGAGACTGGGTAATGAACCCATCACTTTCAATTCAACCAATATTACTGTAGGTAATTTAAAATGGCCCTTCACATCAGGCTTATATGAATTGTTAGTTTATAAGAAACCAATCAGTTATAATAAAACAGATTTAAATAATTATAAACAAATATTGGAGATGACTAATGTCCATAAACGAAATAACAGTATTAATGGTCAAATTAAAGGAAATCGTTCAATTAAATATACAACGATTATTAAAAACCTATTTAAACAACAACAGAAAATTCATAAGGGAAAAGGTTTAATGAAATTGAATAGAAAAAAGCATAATTATGTTTATTGGGATGATCCTAATGAATTGGTTGATAGATTGCGTCTTTTGATTTCATCAACAACAGCTGGTCACTCAAATCATAATAATGAAATTGTATCAATTATTGAGGAATTGAGAGAAGCAAAAATTATTATATAAATAGACTTAAAAATGTTTAACAATTCATATTCATAAAATGCCTATCGATAAGTTTGGACATTATATTGAAAAATCTGCAAGATACCAAAATCAACATTTCAAGATTCATTTGGATAGTGATCGTAATTTCAACTTTAACTTGCGGAGAATAAAAAATATTGCTAGTCCTGTATTGGAAAACGATGCTGTAAACAAAATTTAAATGAAAAGTTATTTAAGTGAAATAAAGAAACAACTGGATACAATGTATATGGAGAGAATTAAGGAAATGGAGGATCGTTTTAACGAAATAATACGACAACAAAACGTGTTGACTACAGAAAAATTTGATAATGTAGAAACACGTTTAAGTAAATTAATACATGATCAAAGTATAATACTAAATAATCTCAATCAATCACCAAAAAGAAATGAGATCATTATTTAATTACAAAATTGATTCAGTTGAAGAACGTCTAAATGAAAAACGAAGCTCATTACAAACCGTTTAAACATAGATATATATAAATCGTTTTTGATTTAAATTCAATATCAGCAGCATTTAAATTGATGTAATCTAAGATAGACGTTAGAAATGGAGCGACAAGAAGTGGTTCAGGAGCTTCATAAGCAAGCACGTAGAAATTTCATTCGACGTCGAGTGGTGATCAAGGGAATTGATGATCTTTGGCAAGCAGATCTTGTTGAAATGGGTGTTTACTCAAAATATAACAAAGGCTATAGATTTATTTTAACAGTTATAGATACATTTTCAAAGTTTGCTTGGGCTGTACCCGTAAAATCGAAAGGTAGTGAAGATATTACCAATGCTATGCAATCTATTTTTTCGCTAAAGAGAATTCCAAAAAACTTGCAAACAGATAATGGTAAAAAGTTCTATAATAAAATATTTCAAAACCTGATGAAAAAACATAATATCAATCACTATTCTACATATAGTATCATGAAAGCGTCTATTGTAGAACGATTTAATAGAACTCTAAAAGGAATGATGTGGAAAAAGTTTAGTCTACAAGGAAATTATCAATGGATACATATATGTAAGGATTTAATTAATGAATATAATAATAAAAAACATAGAACAATTGGAATGAAGCCAAATGCTGTTAACATAGAAAATGAAAGTTCTATATTAAAGCAAGCCTATAATCATCCCAAAATATATAAATTTGGTAAACTAAAAGTTGGAGATCACGTTCGAATCAGCAAATATAAACATATTTTTTCAAAAGGATATACTCCAAACTGGACAACTGAAATTTTTAAAATTCGTACTTTACAGAACACAAATCCCATTACTTATTTATTGGAAGACTATCAAAGGAATCCGATTGTTGGTGGATTCTATGAACATGAACTATTAAAGACACATTTTCCAAATACATACTTGATTGAAAATGTTATTAAAACTAAGGGGCACCAGGCGTACGTAAAATGGTTGGGATTTTCCAATCAACATAATTCTTGGATCAATAAAGATGAACTTCAATAATATTATATATATACATACATACTTCAATATGAGATTTATTTTTTACTATTGTTTATTATATTATAAAAATTTCAAGCACATTAATAAATAATATATATATATAAATACATACATAAATAGTATATTTATTTTTGGGTTTTTATTTCTTATCAACTTTCTTGTGTATGGTTAGGATCAAGCTTTTGTATTCAAACAACTTAATTAAATCAACTGTTTCAAACACACACATTCATACATATCAACGAAAAAGAAAAAACCACAACAGAACTTTTAACAACAGAACAACAATACAATAGGGTGCCACTTAAATCATCGTTGTTAGTTTTCTCATACAAAATTGGTATACAAATCCTAACCAACCCCACCCAAACCCCGACCAAACCCCGACCAAACACGAACAGTAGTATTAGGGATATTAATATATACCGCAGTAAATGAATTTTATTTATTAAATACTAGCAAAAAAATCACAGACTTTCGTAAACCGCCCTAATGTAGTTTAATTCATATTGTATTAACCCTCTAACGAACACATTAAATGTTACGACTTCACTTCAACAAAAATAACATCCATCACGACTTCACTTTAAGCAAAACCGAACACGCTGTCGCCTCATAACATAAAATATCATGAGGTCGAATTTAACCCCATCGACCGTTAAAGGGTTAAGGTATGATAAAGAAATTATAAAACCACAAATCTCAACGCGCCAAGAAATATTATTAAACTATAAAAACCACAATTCCAGGGATGGAAACAACACTACACTCTCTTTGTGTAGCGTACCGATCGATGAAACTAATGCCCCGGACTGACATTCCAATGCTTTGGACTGACATTCAAATGCCCCGGACTGACATTCAAATTTCCGAACTAATATTCAAACCAGACATGGAACATTCAATGCACGTGTCCGGACGGACACTCAAATCAAACATGGGAAAACTTAACAAAAATCTACATACAAAATTTTACCTGATACACCCCCCCTACTACATAACACACTCATAAAAGTAGACAACACTATTCCACACAAACATCCAGGGATGGAAAACGCACTTACATTACAAAACCATTCATTCACCTAACAAAATACACAATTTTTTAACAATTGGTTAACTGGGTTATGGCATGATCCCAAAAATGTATGGGATTTTTGATACCGAAGCCTCACATTCATACTACTAATTTTCAATACATTTTAGTTGTTTTTATTACTTTTACTTTTTATTTGAAAAAGTTTGTTCCACAATTTATTTAAAAAACCAGGCACAATCTCATTTATAATATTTTTTTTAATTTTTGCGTTTCTCCCAATTTTATGAACGATAAAAGGTTTATTTTTCAAAAATATCCAATATGTTATCAGATATGATTTTGTACAGTGATAAAATAATTATATAATGAATTCAGTAAGTTATCGACGTTTTTATTTGATATAATATAATATTAATAACAAAAATAAAAATAACTTGATGGTGTAAGAAAAAATATTAAATTATAAAATATAACAACATATTTTAATTCATTATTTTAATTAAATTTTTTCTTTGAAACTCGTATGATGTACGTATGTATGTAAACTAGTGGTATTCTGTTAGATGTCTTTTTAAAATTTTGTTAACTTTTCCATTTACTTATCTGTATTGCGGTTGGACCAACCGATAAAGGTTTTGGCTCAATATAACCTGTATATTTCTGATATAGAAACACAATGGAATTTCAACCACAATTGATTTAAAAAATACGAATTCGGTAATTCATATTTAGCCTGCTAAGAAAACAGATGATTTAATTAAAAGCATTTTTTATTTAAATCTTCTACTGCGTTTACTAAGTAAGACAGGGAACTAAATATGAAAAATTACGATAACATCGCAAACAGAAAGCATTTTGCTCTCAAATCCAACCCATAATTCGGCTTATTTTCGTAATATTTTACCATTAATCCACGTCCAATTCCGTAGTGCGTGCTATCGACATGCGATATTCCGCAAAACTATGATTTTTTAGGTTTTTTTTATTGAATGTGAGTGAATTAGTGGTTGGTGGTCTAAACACATAAATTTAGGCCTTCACTAATTTACGTTTTTGTTCCTTGCAAGCACTTGGAAACTTGAAGGACAGTGTTGAACAATAAAACAATAAAATTGCCGTATCATAAAACACTAAAATAAAACTTTATTTTACTTCTGTTTAAATATAATTAAGACATTAAAGAAAAATGTTTAGTTATACGAAAGTCCAACATTGAATTACAAATCAAGCAAAACTTACATATGGGACTAAAAAATGCTTAACTGATTTTTTAATAATTAATAATACATTATTTGTTGACCTATATATTAAACATGACATACAATTGATATTAATATGAATAGTCGATAGGTTGAGTAAGCAAATAAATAAAACTGTAATTAAAGTTTATTGCCAGCTGACCTATATATTAATATAAAAAAATATATAAGCAAATTTATTAAGTAAAGAAAATGACAAATAGAATAAACAATAACTACATATCGTAACAGAATGTAAGACCAGTTAATTTTATATGAATATGAAGAAATCAATTTTTTATCTCCTAAGATCTTAACTTGTCATTTTGTATATGTTGAATTGGGGAAAATACGACAATATGCAAAAAAAATAATTAAATACAAATATGTATGCATATACTATTTTTGAAAATTTTCCCCAAACATTCCGATCTAAAAATCCAAAGTTCATATGTATGTATACGATAGGAACTTATTGTTTGAAAAATATTTGATGAATTGCGAACTATTCTTAGAATACATTTTAATTAAGCCCACATTAAATTATTCAATTAGATAAAGCAATCTCGAAGCTAAATATAAATTTGTGGAAAGTAGGTATTTGCAATACTTTTATTCAAAATACAAATGCATTTTAAATTTTTATTCCAAATACAAAATAGTTTTTAATAAAAGTTTATTTTTCACAATGGAAATGATATTTTTAAAGTTTTTTTACTCTATAGTTTTGCTGTTTTTTAATCAATATTAAATCATACAATTTTGCTGATGTTTGCATATTTTTAAGAATTTTTGGCATTTTAGAGATTTTTTCAAGATTTTTGGCTGCCGATTTTGGGAATAATTTCCAATATTGCAGTTGCAATTTTTAGAATATGCGCTATTTTCGCGGGGTTTTCAATTTTTTAGTTTCTTTGCTAATTACATTTTGGAGCTTGATATCAAATTAAATTCTTACATGAAACTTTGTTTTAATTTTATAGAAAAGGCAATTAATTGATGTGCTTTTGAAGATTAATTCACTGATGTTACAGAATGAAAGAAACATTTCTTATCAAATTATAGCCGGGAAGAGATTTTTCTGCTTTGTTATGTGTTACTAAGTATCCAAACAACATTTTAATTGTCAAAAGATTTTTTATCAAATTGTACAAATACAATAATAATACCGGGTTCTGATATACTGCAGGTACGCTCTGCACCTGAATATAGAAAATAATTAAAATTACACAAGTATAAAACAGGATATAAGCATAAATTTTGCCTTTCTTCTAAAATCACAAATAGTCATAAAAAATTAAATATTAATACATTTTCAAAACAAAACTAAAATTCAATTTCATTGATTTTGTATATTTACTCGTACATAGTGTCTTGACGATCCATTACATTTCTTTAATATAAATAATATAAAAATAATTATGGTTATTTATATACGAAAAGAAAATATAAGCGATAAAAAATACTGTAATACGAATGCATAATATTATACTATTAAACGTACAAAAATAAGTTTAAAAAAACAAACAAAAACAAAACATTGCTTTTCGATTGTTTAAATATACACATGTACACAATGCATTTCATATGTATATGTATGTGATATCTGTGTGACAAAAAGGGAAGATTTACAAACCACACCAATTTCCATCAAGAATTTGAATTTTTAGTATTTTATAATAAATAAGATATACTATGTTCTTAAACGCGTAAAGTACTATGAAAAATACAACTGCTCTGTGGTGTACAAGAAGCGGTCGTGACTACCAACCAAGAGGTTGTGTGATTGAATCCCCACGCAACTTTTTAAAGTAAAATTATTTCGAATGCCATTTTTTTGCTCATATTTTAGTTGTTAATGGACCGACTTGAATTATTTTCAGTCTAAACCTTCGTGAAACTTCATACAAGAGATCTGCTTCATAAAATTGACCGTAGGACAGTCGGGGCCATAAAAAACAACAGAATAGGAAATATAAAAAAAAAGTCTTTTGGCTATATCTCAGTAATTATTGGACCGAGTTTTGTTAATTTTAAACCGAACAAATTTATGAAAAATTCCAAGAGAATGGTATAAAATTTATTTCTCTATGTTGTGTTTTGGCCTTAATTCTAAATACACCAAAATGTAGCAGACGGACAGACGGTTACCGCTCATTCGACTTCTCTATCTATAAGGATCCAGAATATATATACTTTATGGGGTCATAAACGAATAATGAAGAAATTACATACGGAATGACAAACCTATATATCCCCTTTCCAAATTTTTTGGTGAAGGGTATAAAAAAGTGTTATATTGTCATCCGGCAACACTGCCTTGAGTTGTAAACAACGTGTACATGTTTGATTTGAGTGTCCGTCCGGACACGTGCATTGAATGTTCCATGTCTGGTTTGAATATTAGTTCGGAAATTTGAATGTCAGTCCGGGGCATTTGAATGTCAGTCCAAAGCATTGGAATGTCAGTCCGGGGCATTAGTTTCATCGATCGGTACGCTACACAAAGAGAGTGTAGTGTTGTTTCCATCCCTGGAATTGTGGTTTTTATAGTTTAATAATATTTCTTGGCGCGTTGAGATTTGTGGTTTTATAATTTCTTTATCATACCTTAACCCTTTAACGGTCGATGGGGTTAAATTCGACCTCATGATATTTTATGTTATGAGGCGACAGCGTGTTCGGTTTTGCTTAAAGTGAAGTCGTGATGGATGTTATTTTTGTTGAAGTGAAGTCGTAACATTTAATGTGTTCGTTAGAGGGTTAATACAATATGAATTAAACTACATTAGGGCGGTTTACGAAAGTCTGTGATTTTTTTGCTAGTATTTAATAAATAAAATTCATTTACTGCGGTATATATTAATATCCCTAATACTACTGTTCGTGTTTGGTCGGGGTTTGGTCGGGGTTTGGGTGGGGTTGGTTAGGATTTGTATACCAATTTTGTATGAGAAAACTAACAACGATGATTTAAGTGGCACCCTATTGTATTGTTGTTCTGTTGTTAAAAGTTCTGTTGTGGTTTTTTCTTTTTCGTTGATATGTATGAATGTGTGTGTTTGAAACAGTTGATTTAATTAAGTTGTTTGAATACAAAAGCTTGATCCTAACCATACACAAGAAAGTTGATAAGAAATAAAAACCCAAAAATAAATATACTATTTATGTATGTATTTATATATATATATATATATATATATATATATATATATATATATATTTTATTTATTAATGTGCTTGAAATTTTTATAATATAATAAACAATAGTAAAAAATAAATCTCATATTGAAGTATATATATATATATATATATATATATATGTATAAATAAGTATTGTATTTGTAAAAGAAAAAACTTTTTTTATGATTTACACTTTATTAAAATTTCAATTTTTGTTTATTTTGAAATGTCCCCAAGCATAAGTATTAATACCATCTTCTCTTATATAACGTTTATTATCATCATAACTTAATACAACTTTTGATATTTGTTGTGTATAAATTTCATGTAGGATAGATTTAAATATATACATTTTATCGTGATATATGGTTTTATCTATCAAACAGTTACGGTAATCATTTATAGTTAGTTTTTTTAAAGCAGAGTTTTTTACGCCTTTAGCTTTTTTGATTTCTTCTTTATCGTCAACAGCTATTGAATATACTTTTGATCGAAGCCCAATAAATTCTAGCATTACATGCCCATTATTCTCGTCTTTCATCATTCCCAAGACTTTTTTGTTTTGCAAGGGGAAATTGAAAACATTGTTAATTGAATAGTCTGATGTATCAAAGTTTAGATGAAGATCATTGTAAATATCTTTATAAAAATCGTTTGTTCTTATTGTGTAAATTAAAGAATCAGTATCCATATAATTTAATTTTAAATTTTCATTAAACTTTGTCTGCATATACTGATAGTGAAAGTCATAAATTTTATATTTAGATAGTTCTAGAACTGAAAACCCTAAATATATAGGTTTATTAAATGTTACGCTATCCATACTCATTTGAATTGCAATCATATTATCCGTAAAATGTGTTGAACTATGAAAATTAGGTTTTGCTATAAGAGCTCGTGCGCCCAAACGGTTGTGTTCACTCTCCCAAGCATTAACGATTTTTACATTTTTACGTTTTTCAACATTTTCCATAGTTTTACCGTATACCGCATTATTTAAAAGTTTAAAAAATTTTTTTTCAAACTCATTTTTGGCATTGGTTCGATGAAAGGTATTTAAATCGATATACTGTTTCAACCAAGTTGATTGTTTAAATCTTAATATTCTATGAATTTTAACTAATTTTAAACCATTTCTAATACACTGTTGAAGATTTCGATAGTGAATTATATATGATTTTTTGTTAGTTAAATCGGGAATTAGTTTCTTTAACGCGTGCTCATAATCAGCAATAGTACATTCTTTATTATTTAATGTAGAGAAAAACTGTTCACGAGAAGGTAAGACATTTTCATTTAATTTTTCAACTGAATCGATATAATCACAAGGAAATATACCTTTTCTTTTCAAAAGATTAAACTCTAAATGATTTGGATATATTGATTGCAGTGTTTTAAAGTTATCGTCATGCATATAATTAGATAATTTATCTAAACTAGACGACATAAATTTAAAAGAATCGAGAAAACGTAATTCTAAATTATATTTGTCAGTTATTTGAATTCTTTTTCTAACAGATATATACAATTCTTTATTAAGTGGTATAACATCTATATCACCCAGATAATCTGCTAGAGCCTTTATAAACAAATGACAATCATAGCCTGAAAAGTTATGAAAAATTATTGGAATAAAGTTAGGTAATTGATAATTAATATTACATTTCCAATGAGCTGGACCGCGATATTGACCAGTTAAATGACAATGATCAGCACATCTATCATCATCATCTAGAATTTGTTTACATATATGACACTCATTAGTATTATAATGTTTTTCAACTTCATGGGGTAATAGAGAATTCATTGACACTACTTTCATTAGAAAGTTTGTACACAAAAAACGTGCATCCTCAATCAAATTTTGAACAAAATCTTTAACAACATCGTCACCCGTATACGTTCTAAGCTTATTCAGTTTAGAATCAAAAGATGATTTTATGTAGTAGCTGTAAGCTATAGGTATATGTTTTTGAATGCTTGTGATATTATTAGAATTTTTGTTGTTCATTTTACTTAATATACATTCAAAATCCGCATAGATAACAAATGGTACATCTAATTGATTTTTAAAATTTTTGAACTGCAATATATTATCATCCTTAAGACCCGAAGGCATTTTGGTGACAATTTTATTGCATTCTTGTTTATGTTTTAATAACAAGAGTTCACTGCTTGAATAGTGTAAGCAAAAATTACAAAAATATTTAGCACCTAGATGTTTTGAAACTTGTGTACTCAATAAACGACTTATGTTTCTTATCCAAACATAATGTGATTCATCGTTTTCATCATCTTGAATGTATAGTAAATTGATATGATTAATTTTTTCATCAGCTGTTTTATAATATGGTCCAACGATTTCTTTTTTTATCACATCACATCCAAAAACATTCACGCTTATATTTAAATTGTATTTCTCAAATATCTTAATATCAGCAATAGATAGAGGAAAGGTTAAGTTGGTGAAATCAATTGTTATCCCATTTGTTACTGTTATTAAGCTTTGTGTGATAACGTTACTATAATGTAAATATTTTGAATTTAAATTATTGTTTTCTAATGCAGCTATAAGAGACCATTTGAAACAATAATTATCATTATTTTTAATGTTGACGCACGCTTTTTTATTTCTGATAAATATTGATAGTTCTAAATATTTAGATGCTTTTATAGGACAATACTTGTTAACGTTTATTTCAATTTTGTTGATACAAACTAGAGACCAACCACTGTCTCTCTCTTGAAATTCATCCATTTTGGCTGCTATTTCTATACTATGATTATCGTACATGTTTGATAGATCTTGTTCTAATTGTACTATTACCATTTTCGATTAAAAAGATTTCATATTAATTAGTGCGCTATCATCAATTTCAATTTCATTAGTTTTTGAGAATTTTATATATTCTGCAAAAACTTTTATATTAAATTTTATATTTTGATGTTCTAATAACATATTTTTTAAAATATTTATAATACTTTCTTTTGCATTCGAAAATAAAATGTTTATTGAAAGCTCATCTACCTTTTTATTTTCGTATACAAAAGTTTGAATACGCTTAGAAAATAAATTTTTACTTATATATATATCGTTGTTTATAAACAAACGATTATTATTTTTTTATGATCATTAGTTCGCAAATGATGAGACCAAGAACCTTTTCTTATATTTAATTTACAAGTTTCACATCGTATATAGCTACATGATGGAGTTTCTTCAATATTTTCATTTTTTAAATTTAGTTTTGTTTTGTTTGATTTTGGCTCAATATGTTTATTATTAAAATGTCTCTTAAAATTAAATTTGGATGCGAAAGACATTCCACATACTTCACAGATGTATATGATATAACACCAGAAATGGAATGGAAATGGTTTTTCATTTTTATAAAGTTCCTAATTTATTAAATACGTGAGAAATTTTAGATTTTGGAGGCTTTTATTGTTACATATGTTTTCATAATTTTAAAAAAGTTTCTGTTTCGAGGTTTATTTAAAATGTGTTTTTTATTTCATCATCATCATCGTCATCTTCTTCTTCTTCAGTACTGTCATACAAGTTGTTGTAGAATACATATTGCTTCTTCTTTTTAATGATTAGAGTATACAATCCATTCACTTCTTTAACTTTCTTTAAAATGTGTGGATTTGCGTTTAGATAATCCATCTGATTTTTAGTAATAATCAGAAATCGTTTAGGTAAATAAATATGATATTCTTTATTTACAAGACATCTTATACTTTCACCATATTTTGTATCTACTCGTTCTATCTTGTTGATTTCATATGCAGTATTTTCTTCCATATCCTTTAAAGGTAAGTATATAATATTAGGATTTTGAAACAATTTTCTTAAACTTGCTCTCATTATTTTGCTTTTAACTTTTCACCGTAAAACGAATTTTCAAACTGATTCTTTATATTCAATAATTGATACTATAAGGTGTTTTTAGTTATTTCAATAACTTCTTATCAATTGCGGTTAAGTATACATGTATGCATATATATATATATATATATATATATATATAAAGAGATTCAGTTGAATTAAAAAACTTTGTTAAATATGTATTGGGGTCAATTTTTAAAAACTGGTGATAAATATTGTACTTGTCATGCACAGTGGAAAACTTTTCAAATAATAAATGCAGTAGTTTTGGATATTATAATGCAGGTGTTCCTAACCGCAGAAGGAGGGACAAGAACTCAAATTTTTTCTCTTAATAGAGGACAAGAAATGCCAACAAATATTCCAATATTTCATTTTAGTCACAATCAACATATAAAAATTGAGGTTATCGGTGGTATGATATCACTAGTTGGAACAGTCTATGAGGGTGGTTTTAAAGATATAAATGTACACTCATACAAACCATCATGTGTTTATAGTGAAATAGATGAATATGCAACTAAATCTTATAATGGTAAGACTGGTATCCATTCATTGAATAAAAATCAACGAAAACCTCCCCTCCCCCAGAAAATGGTTAATAATAGTATAGTTAAGAAAGCAGCTGGTGGTGCTAGCGGTGGTGATGACTCATTTCAATATGAAGATTATTAAATTAGTATATAAATTTAAGAAACAATTCTTATCATCTCATTCAAAAATATATCGCTAACCTAAGAACATATATATTAAAAAGAAAAACTAAAATGAAAAATATTTTTATCATATTGTTTTCATATATCTATATCATACAAGTGTTTTCAGCTTCATTACCTATTGATTTGAGTGAAAATGAACTTAAAAATACAGAATTTGCAATTAAATTACCAAATAATGATACTGTGAGCATACAACTAAATTTCAAACTTTTAAAGTTTACTAATGATTTAAATAAAAACATCGAGTCAACAACAACAACAACAAAAACAGAATATAAATCAAACGAAGAACAAGAAGACTCCTCACCACCACCAATAAATCAATCTTTTACTGTCGAACAAGCTATTGAAGCATTTAGGCAAGATTTAGTAAAAAAAGAAAAAAATATTGCAGGAATAATTGAAAGTTCGGCTCCATTTTATAGACATTTTCAACTTCAATACAAAGATAATATAAAATTGAGAATCCGTTGTACATATGACAGCAATTACTTGAAACGTCGATTAAATATTTCATGTTTCGAATACCGTCAAGTTGAATACGAGAGAATTTTAAGTAATGGTGAAATTGAGACGGTTTCTGAGGATGATACTACATACCGATCCGATATGACATTAATCAACATTCAAGATTATACCCATGATTTGGATATGAAAATAATATAAATTAGCTGATATGATGAAATACATTTACTACTACTTAATATAAACTTTGTTGTTGATGTGTTAAGAAGTTTTATTTAACATAAATAAAAAAATTAAAATAAGAAAAATAATGAATAATCAGTTTTATTCGAAAATTTTACATGACTTCTTGAACGAAGAAAGGTTTTTGTGGTATGAACATGAGATTATTTTGAAGAAATTAAAAACTCAATTCGATGAATATGCATTTTATAAGAAAAGTAAATCAAAATTTGGATATCATTACACCAATTGTGTGTGGTCCAACGATGAAACAACTTGTGGACCTGATACCTGTAAATGTTCCCTTATCGATAAAAGTTGGGAACAAGCATTATGTATAATGAATTTTTATAATAATTTAAAAACATAGACTTTATAAACAGTTCTACAGTCGTCGTTGTGACTTGATTAGTACTAAACAATGTCGGAGGAGAGAATTTTAGTTGTAGACGTACAAGGTTTTTATCTCAACAATAAATTCATTGTAAAAGAACTGAGTATTTCAATTGATGACTCACAAGTTCAAACATTTATTATTAAACCACCTTTTCCATATTCATTGTTGACAACAAAAGAAAAAGATTCAATTAATTGGCTTTATAATCATCATCATGGATTAAAATGGAAAGATGGCGATTCAACCTTAACAAATATTATGGAATATTATATTGCGCATGTTAAAGATAAAAATTTTATTTATTATGCTAAAGGATTAGAAAAAATTAAGTGGATTCAAAATATTTTTAAGGATAAAATTAATTTTTATAACCTAGATGATCTAAATTGTCCAAATTTAAAAAACATTATATCAAAATTAAAAATCTGTAAATGTTTGTTGTTATCATAGAAAATATTGTATATGTGCTCAAAAAAATGTAATACTCTTAAGAAAGTTTATTAAATCAAATATTAATAAAGAAAACATAAAATTATAAAAGACATTTTTTTATTTATTATTTAACACTTAAATCAGATAAAATAATCATCAAACATCAGTTCATTCTGAATACTTGTAATGTCAATAACGATCTCTTTAACCGGAAACACTTCAACTTTGGTTGGAGAATATTTTCCTCCAATTGAACTGTCTACAAATTATGTTTGTGGACTTATTGATTTTGTAGCATTCAATTCCATACCCAATGTAGATGTTTACAACAATTTGTTTCATATAGGAAATCATGTTATTACTATTCCAGTTGGTTCATACGAACTTGAAGATATTGATTTTTTCCTAAACTCAAGCTTAAACGATATTGATGAACCAATTTATCTAAAAATTGAAGCTAACAATAACACACTTAAAACTGAAATAACCTCATCAATGGATATAGATTTTTCACAACCAAACAGTATAGGAAAGTTGCTCGGATTTAGCAAAAGAAAATTAGAAGTAAATTCAACTGAATATTATAACACTGATCAAAATCTTCAAAATGATAAATCTTTGGAAGTGGTGATTGTAGATATTAATCAATTGAATACTACAAGGTTATTTGAATCTGATTTACCTACACATATTACGAATGTTAATACAATACGCATTGAAAGCAACTTAACAACCGGTTCATTTATTAATAATACTTCGAATCATACTATTCATGAATTTCCTCTTGATGTTCCTCCAGGATATAAAATAAACGAAAAACCTCGAAATGTTACTTATTTACCCGTCAACTGTCAGCAAATAAACAACATAACGATTAGAATCTTAAATCAAGACGGTGAACTTATAAATTTTAGAGGAGAAAAAATCACTCTTAGACTCCACTTCAAACCAGAATAATGATCATTTACAATAAAAACATAGTGCAAAGAGGATTTCCATTCAATCCCTCATCAACTCACATTCGAGAAAGTATAAAAAATAAAAATCTGTTGTCCTCATCTAATACAGAATACTTAAAATCATTAGGATTTAATCTTCAACCATGAATGAAATACTAAATGTCCTTCAAAAACCTATATATGATGAGAGTATTGTAAAAAGAGAATATCATAGTTACTCTCCATATCTAAAATCATTCAACAACAATGATGAAATTCGTATACCAATTCAAAATCAGGATCTCTTTGTCTTACCAAGTGAGAGTATGATTTACATTCATGGTTTTATAGTAAAGAAGGAAGCAAACAAAGAGGTTCCAGCTATAGATGTGAAATTTAAAAACAACTTTGTTTCATATTTGTTTGATGAAATTCGTTATGAAATTAATGGTTTTGAAGTTGATCGTACACGCAAACTTGGAATTTCATCCACCATGAAAAATTTTGTATCATTGAATAAGGCTGAAAGTGCTACACTAAAAAACGCTGGTTGGTGTCTTAACGAAACTTTTGTTTTAGAAAAAAGTCATTTTAGTTGTTGTATACCTCTGAAAATGTTGCTGGGTTTTGCTGAAGATTATAACAAAATACTATTAAATTCGAAACATGAGCTCATTCTTCAACGTTCTACATCCGATGAGAGATCATATTATTCTACAAATGCAACTGATCAGTTGAAATTAACAATTCTGGATATAACATGGAAAATGCCGCATATTCAACTATCGGACTTTGCAAAATTGGAAATGTTTAAGATAATCAACAGCAAAAATTCTATACCAATTGCATTTCGTAGTTGGGATTGTCATGTAAATCCTGCACTACCAACGAATACAAAGGTTTTATGGAATGTGAAGCTTTCTCCACAAAACGAAAGACCACGATTTCTTATAATTGGTTTACAAAAAGAGAAAAGTAAAGAACAAGGAAATATATTTGACCATTGTAATATCTCTAATTTAAAAGTATATCTAAACTCAGAGTCATATCCATATGATGATTTAAATAATCGTTTTGAAAATGGCCAGTATTCTGTACTATATAATATGTATGCAAAATTTCAACAAAGCTTTTACATGCGAGAACCTGAACCATTGCTGGATGTTAACGATTACAAGTCTTACGCACCGCTTATTGTTGTTGATGTTTCACATCAAAATGAAACTGTTAAAATTGGACCTATTGATGTACGAATTGAATTTGATACTGAAGCAAACAAACCAATTCCAGAAAAAACATCAGCATACTGTTTAGTTATTCATGATCGCTTAATCGAATACTCACCTCTAACAAGCGAAATTAGAAAAATTATTTAATTATAATATTTCTTTTAAAATTTTTAATAAATGAAAAAAAAATGTTTATATATATATAAATAAAACAAGATCTTTTTAATTCTTAATCGATGTATTTTATTAAAACATTTATAGTTTCTTTTTAGTTTAGCTTCGAAAACAAAAATTTTAAACATAAATGACCACAATTTATTGTATTAAAATTTTGATATCTATCATAATTATAACTAATGTTTTTTCCTAAATATTTTATTAATTGTTTTGGTGGTTGCAAATTGCCAAAGCTATCAAAATATTCGATTTGATTGTTGTTTTTCCAATATGCTACCCAATGTGTGCCAGGTCCCTTTGAAGTATCCAGATTGATTATTCCACATTCTTTTTTAAATGGTTTGCTTGGAAGAGTGTTACACATAAACACACCTCTAAAATTTGGAATATGTTTTGCATATTTTCTCAAGTCTACATCAGAAAGGGCTCTTTTAGGTAGCTTCATTAAAAATTTTGTTGATAAGGCTTTAAATATAATCCAAAACCTTTTTTATATGGTTTTAAGAACATGCCTTTTCCCATCGCAATGGCTTCCATTGTATTATTGTGTCGTTTTGCTTCAGTCAGCTGTTCCTTTCCATTTTTAACTGCATTGATTGCTTTTGTAATACCAGATACACCACCAGCTAAACCACCAAGTGCACCCAGTGCAGCAAATATAGGGGCAAGTGGAAGAAAACCTCCAGATTTTGGTAGCGGTATTATTCGAGGTGTTTTTATTAACGATTTTTTCTTCCCCTTGAAAATATTGTTTACAACTTTTCGTGAAATCTTTATAGCATCTTTCAAGTTTTCACTTTTCTTTATATTCTTTCTTGCACTTTTCAATGCATGTGTAAATAGTTTGTGGGTATTTACTGGAGACGACTTTTTAGTTTTACTAATAACGTTACCCATACCGAATTTTGTTTTTGCTTTCATTGTAGTAGCAACAAACCAAGCGTTTGATTTTTCACCCCAACTACTATCGCTTGCTTTGACCCTTTGCCAAGCCTTTTCAGTTAAAATTCTATCAGCAATATGTCTTTTCTCTAAATCTTTATTGTTTGAGTATGCTATATCGTGCTCTCTGCAAGCAGTATCCAATGGATTGATTCCTTGATCACCTCTAGCTAAACGTTTCTTTAATTTTGTACCAGGTCCGCAAAATTGATAACCGGGTAGATGAAGTTCAATGGGAAGTTTATTAATTATTTTATTTAGAAAACCTTTACCAATGAAGGATGGATGGCGACTGAATAACTTTTTATAAATGATAGTCATATCTATTGATACTTTATCGATTAAAGATTGAAATTAAATTGATTGAAAACAAATAAAAGAGACTGGTTTATATATTATGTTATCATTAGATTTCAGAATGCGTTTTTTTAAACAACATAAAAGGATTGATGTAAAGAATATCGAATCAAAGTTCGATTCATCAAATAAAATTCGTCATAGTTCATTACTACCGAATTCTATTCGAGCTCTTATTGTGGGTCCATCAAATTGCGGAAAAACAAATGTTATGATCAGTCTTATTGAAAGTCCTCATGGATTGAAATTTAAAAATATTTACTTATATTCAAAGTCAACACAACAACCGAAATATAAGTACTTAGAAAGTCTAATTAAACCCATTAAGGAGATAAATTTTTCATCATTTTCTAATAATGATGATGTTCTATCCCCAGACGAAGTTAAACCGAATTCAATATTTATATTCGATGATATAGCTTGTGAGAAACAAAATCATGTACGTTCTTACTTCTGTATGGGTCGCCATAAAGACATTGATAGTTTTTATTTATGTCAAACTTATACACGTATACCAAAACACTTGATTCGCGATAATGCAAATATGATTATAATTTTTAAACAGGATGTAATGAATATTAAGCATATTTACAATGATCATGTTGGTTCTGATATGACTTTAAAAACATTTCATAAGTTATGTGCCGAGTGTTGGAAAGAAAAATATGGTTTTCTAGTTATTAACAAAGATGATCCTATGAATAATGGTCGATATAGAAAAGGTTTCGATATATTTATAAATCTATAAAAGAAACATTACAGATATTTTAAAATCAGTACAAGATTAATTATTAAACTAATAGCTTCTCAACTATTAAACCGCTAACTGCTAAACTGATCTGTTTTGAATCTGTTTCTAATTCAATCTATAAATATGAATACAAATCTGGTTAATAATCTTATTAAAACTCGAAATATTTTAAAAAAGAAATATAAGAATATTTTGCTTGGAGAAATTGCAAATGATGAATTGTTGGAAAAGACATTTAAACCAATATCAAAACCATTAAAAGAATTAGTTCAATCAACTAATAATAATAATAATAATAATAACACCATTATAAAACATGAAAAATATCCGGATGACTCTTTTAAACATGATCTTGAGAATAATAAAGTTGCCTTCAGTACACCATATAAAAAGAGTAAGCTTGATTATAACACGTTTTCTCCAAACTTTAATAACAAGAAAATCGAGGAAAGTTCAAACACGTTTCAATCATTTGATGATGAAAATGATCATGATGACTATGATGATGATGATGATAATAATAATGTTAATGTTGATAATGAGGATGATAACAATGATGATGATAACACCATTACAATACATCCCAATCAAAGTATTCAATATAATTTATCAAAAGTTAACTTAAATATATATGATAAAACCTATGGTCCTCATAAGGATAAAAATCAAATATGGAGACTGGGTAATGAACCCATCACTTTCAATTCAACCAATATTACTGTAGGTAATTTAAAATGGCCCTTCACATCAGGCTTATATGAATTGTTAGTTTATAAGAAACCAATCAGTTATAATAAAACAGATTTAAATAATTATAAACAAATATTGGAGATGACTAATGTCCATAAACGAAATAACAGTATTAATGGTCAAATTAAAGGAAATCGTTCAATTAAATATACAACGATTATTAAAAACCTATTTAAACAACAACAGAAAATTCATAAGGGAAAAGGTTTAATGAAATTGAATAGAAAAAAGCATAATTATGTTTATTGGGATGATCCTAATGAATTGGTTGATAGATTGCGTCTTTTGATTTCATCAACAACAGCTGGTCACTCAAATCATAATAATGAAATTGTATCAATTATTGAGGAATTGAGAGAAGCAAAAATTATTATATAAATAGACTTAAAAATGTTTAACAATTCATATTCATAAAATGCCTATCGATAAGTTTGGACATTATATTGAAAAATCTGCAAGATACCAAAATCAACATTTCAAGATTCATTTGGATAGTGATCGTAATTTCAACTTTAACTTGCGGAGAATAAAAAATATTGCTAGTCCTGTATTGGAAAACGATGCTGTAAACAAAATTTAAATGAAAAGTTATTTAAGTGAAATAAAGAAACAACTGGATACAATGTATATGGAGAGAATTAAGGAAATGGAGGATCGTTTTAACGAAATAATACGACAACAAAACGTGTTGACTACAGAAAAATTTGATAATGTAGAAACACGTTTAAGTAAATTAATACATGATCAAAGTATAATACTAAATAATCTCAATCAATCACCAAAAAGAAATGAGATCATTATTTAATTACAAAATTGATTCAGTTGAAGAACGTCTAAATGAAAAACGAAGCTCATTACAAACCGTTTAAACATAGATATATATAAATCGTTTTTGATTTAAATTCAATATCAGCAGCATTTAAATTGATGTAATCTAAGATAGACGTTAGAAATGGAGCGACAAGAAGTGGTTCAGGAGCTTCATAAGCAAGCACGTAGAAATTTCATTCGACGTCGAGTGGTGATCAAGGGAATTGATGATCTTTGGCAAGCAGATCTTGTTGAAATGGGTGTTTACTCAAAATATAACAAAGGCTATAGATTTATTTTAACAGTTATAGATACATTTTCAAAGTTTGCTTGGGCTGTACCCGTAAAATCGAAAGGTAGTGAAGATATTACCAATGCTATGCAATCTATTTTTTCGCTAAAGAGAATTCCAAAAAACTTGCAAACAGATAATGGTAAAAAGTTCTATAATAAAATATTTCAATACCTGATGAAAAAACATAATATCAATCACTATTCTACATATAGTATCATGAAAGCGTCTATTGTAGAACGATTTAATAGAACTCTAAAAGGAATGATGTGGAAAAAGTTTAGTCTACAAGGAAATTATCAATGGATACATATATGTAAGGATTTAATTAATGAATATAATAATAAAAAACATAGAACAATTGGAATGAAGCCAAATGCTGTTAACATAGAAAATGAAAGTTCTATATTAAAACAAGCCTATAATCATCCCAAAATATATAAATTTGGTAAACTAAAAGTTGGAGATCACGTTCGAATCAGCAAATATAAACATATTTTTTCAAAAGGATATACTCCAAACTGGACAACTGAAATTTTTAAAATTCGTACTTTACAGAACACAAATCCCATTACTTATTTATTGGAAGACTATCAAAGGAATCCGATTGTTGGTGGATTCTATGAACATGAACTATTAAAGACACATTTTCCAAATACATACTTGATTGAAAATGTTATTAAAACTAAGGGGCACCAGGCGTACGTAAAATGGTTGGGATTTTCCAATCAACATAATTCTTGGATCAATAAAGATGAACTTCAATAATATTATATATATACATACATACTTCAATATGAGATTTATTTTTTACTATTGTTTATTATATTATAAAAATTTCAAGCACATTAATAAATAATATATATATATAAATACATACATAAATAGTATATTTATTTTTGGGTTTTTATTTCTTATCAACTTTCTTGTGTATGGTTAGGATCAAGCTTTTGTATTCAAACAACTTAATTAAATCAACTGTTTCAAACACACACATTCATACATATCAACGAAAAAGAAAAAACCACAACAGAACTTTTAACAACAGAACAACAATACAATAGGGTGCCACTTAAATCATCGTTGTTAGTTTTCTCATACAAAATTGGTATACAAATCCTAACCAACCCCACCCAAACCCCGACCAAACCCCGACCAAACCCCGACCAAACACGAACAGTAGTATTAGGGATATTAATATATACCGCAGTAAATGAATTTTATTTATTAAATACTAGCAAAAAAATCACAGACTTTCGTAAACCGCCCTAATGTAGTTTAATTCATATTGTATTAACCCTCTAACGAACACATTAAATGTTACGACTTCACTTCAACAAAAATAACATCCATCACGACTTCACTTTAAGCAAAACCGAACACGCTGTCGCCTCATAACATAAAATATCATGAGGTCGAATTTAACCCCATCGACCGTTAAAGGGTTAAGGTATGATAAAGAAATTATAAAACCACAAATCTCAACGCGCCAAGAAATATTATTAAACTATAAAAACCACAATTCCAGGGATGGAAACAACACTACACTCTCTTTGTGTAGCGTACCGATCGATGAAACTAATGCCCCGGACTGACATTCCAATGCTTTGGACTGACATTCAAATGCCCCGGACTGACATTCAAATTTCCGAACTAATATTCAAACCAGACATGGAACATTCAATGCACGTGTCCGGACGGACACTCAAATCAAACATGGGAAAACTTAACAAAAATCTACATACAAAATTTTACCTGATACACCCCCCCTACTACATAACACACTCATAAAAGTAGACAACACTATTCCACACAAACATCCAGGGATGGAAAACGCACTTACATTACAAAACCATTCATTCACCTAACAAAATACACAATTTTTTAACAATTGGTTAACTGGGTTATGGCATGATCCCAAAAATGTATGGGATTTTTGATACCGAAGCCTCACATTCATACTACTAATTTTCAATACATTTTAGTTGTTTTTATTACTTTTACTTTTTATTTGAAAAAGTTTGTTCCACAATTTATTTAAAAAACCAGGCACAATCTCATTTATAATATTTTTTTTAATTTTTGCGTTTCTCCCAATTTTATGAACGATAAAAGGTTTATTTTTCAAAAATATCCAATATGTTATCAGATATGATTTTGTACAGTGATAAAATAATTATATAATGAATTCAGTAAGTTATCGACGTTTTTATTTGATATAATATAATATTAATAACAAAAATAAAAATAACTTGATGGTGTAAGAAAAAATATTAAATTATAAAATATAACAACATATTTTAATTCATTATTTTAATTAAATTTTTTCTTTGAAACTCGTATGATGTACGTATGTATGTAAACTAGTGGTATTCTGTTAGATGTCTTTTTAAAATTTTGTTAACTTTTCCATTTACTTATCTGTATTGCGGTTGGACCAACCGATAAAGGTTTTGGCTCAATATAACCTGTATATTTCTGATATAGAAACACAATGGAATTTCAACCACAATTGATTTAAAAAATACGAATTCGGTAATTCATATTTAGCCTGCTAAGAAAACAGATGATTTAATTAAAAGCATTTTTTATTTAAATCTTCTACTGCGTTTACTAAGTAAGACAGGGAACTAAATATGAAAAATTACGATAACATCGCAAACAGAAAGCATTTTGCTCTCAAATCCAACCCATAATTCGGCTTATTTTCGTAATATTTTACCATTAATCCACGTCCAATTCCGTAGTGCGTGCTATCGACATGCGATATTCCGCAAAACTATGATTTTTTAGGTTTTTTTTATTGAATGTGAGTGAATTAGTGGTTGGTGGTCTAAACACATAAATTTAGGCCTTCACTAATTTACGTTTTTGTTCCTTGCAAGCACTTGGAAACTTGAAGGACAGTGTTGAACAATAAAACAATAAAATTGCCGTATCATAAAACACTAAAATAAAACTTTATTTTACTTCTGTTTAAATATAATTAAGACATTAAAGAAAAATGTTTAGTTATACGAAAGTCCAACATTGAATTACAAATCAAGCAAAACTTACATATGGGACTAAAAAATGCTTAACTGATTTTTTAATAATTAATAATACATTATTTGTTGACCTATATATTAAACATGACATACAATTGATATTAATATGAATAGTCGATAGGTTGAGTAAGCAAATAAATAAAACTGTAATTAAAGTTTATTGCCAGCTGACCTATATATTAATATAAAAAAATATATAAGCAAATTTATTAAGTAAAGAAAATGACAAATAGAATAAACAATAACTACATATCGTAACAGAATGTAAGACCAGTTAATTTTATATGAATATGAAGAAATCAATTTTTTATCTCCTAAGATCTTAACTTGTCATTTTGTATATGTTGAATTGGGGAAAATACGACAATATGCAAAAAAAATAATTAAATACAAATATGTATGCATATACTATTTTTGAAAATTTTCCCCAAACATTCCGATCTAAAAATCCAAAGTTCATATGTGTGATATGTACGATAGGAACTGATTGTTTGAAAAATATTTGATGAATTGCGAACTATTCTTAGAATACATTTTAATTAAGCCCACATTAAATTATTCAATTAGATAAAGCAATCTCGAAGCTAAATATAAATTTGTGGAAAGTAGGTATTTGCAATACTTTTATTCAAAATACAAATGCATTTTAAATTTTTATTCCAAATACAAAATAGTTTTTAATAAAAGTTTATTTTTCACAATGGAAATGATATTTTTAAAGTTTTTTTACTCTATAGTTTTGCTGTTTTTTAATCAATATTAAATCATACAATTTTGCTGATGTTTGCATATTTTTAAGAATTTTTGGCATTTTAGAGATTTTTTCAAGATTTTTGGCTGCCGATTTTGGGAATAATTTCCAATATTGCAGTTGCAATTTTTAGAATATGCGCTATTTTCGCGGGGTTTTCAATTTTTTAGTTTCTTTGCTAATTACATTTTGGAGCTTGATATCAAATTAAATTCTTACATCAAACTTTGTTTTTATTTTATAGAAAAGGCAATTAATTGAGGTACTTTTGAAGATTAATTCACTGATGTTACAGAATGAAAGAAACATTTCTTATCAAATTATAGCCGGGAAGAGATTTTTCTGCTTTGTTATGTGTTACTAAGTATCCAAACAACATTTTAATTGTCAAAAGATTTTTTATCAAATTGTACAAATACAATAATAATACCGGGTTCTGATATACTGCAGGTACGCTCTGCACCTGAATATAGAAAATAATTAAAATTACACAAGTATAAAACAGGATATAAGCATAAATTTTGCCTTTCTTCTAAAATCACAAATAGTCATAAAAAATTAAATATTAATACATTTTCAAAACAAAACTAAAATTCAATTTCATTGATTTTGTATATTTACTCGTACATAGTGTCTTGACGATCCATTACATTTCTTTAATATAAATAATATAAAAATAATTATGGTTATTTATATACGAAAAGAAAATATAAGCGATAAAAAATACTGTAATACGAATGCATAATATTATACTAATAAACGTACAAAAATAAGTTTAAAAAAAACAAACAAAAACAAAACATTGCTTTTCGATTGTTTAAATATACACATGTACACAATGCATTTCATATGTATATGTATGTGATATCTGTGTGACAAAAAGGGAAGATTTACAAACCACACCAATTTCCATCAAGAATTTGAATTTTTAGTATTTTATAATAAATAAGATATACTATGTTCTTAAACGCGTAAAGTACTATGAAAAATACAACTGCTCTGTGGTGTACAAGAAGCGGTCGTGACTACCAACCAAGAGGTTGTGTGATTGAATCCCCACGCAACTTTTTAAAGTAAAATTATTTCGAATGCCATTTTTTTTGCTCATATTTTAGTTGTTAATGGACCGACTTGAATTATTTTCAGTCTAAACCTTCGTGAAACTTCATACAAGAGATCTGCTTCATAAAATTGACCGTAGGACAGTCGGGGCCATAAAAAACAACAGAATAGGAAATATAAAAAAAAAGTCTTTTGGCTATATCTCAGTAATTATTGGACCGAGTTTTGTTAATTTTAAACCGAACAAATTTATGAAAAATTCCAAGAGAATGGTATAAAATTTATTTCTCTATGTTGTGTTTTGGCCTTAATTCTAAATACACCAAAATGTAGCAGACGGACAGACGGTTACCGCTCATTCGACTTCTCTATCTATAAGGATCCAGAATATATATACTTTATGGGGTCATAAACGAATAATGAAGAAATTACATACGGAATGACAAACCTATATATCCCCTTTCCAAATTTTTTGGTGAAGGGTATAAAAAAGTGTTATATTGTCATCCGGCAACACTGCCTTGAGTTGTAAACAACGTGTACTTTTGCTCGCGGATTAATAATTAATTTTTATTTCATTTTAAATAATTTTTTTTTTACTGACTATGAATGGTCAAAAAAGAAGGAAGTTTTGGGGCAATTGCCCCAAATACAAGATGCCCAAGATAAACGACGGGCCGAGTACCAGGAACAGGTTTTATCTGCTGTCCGAAGATGAAGAACACGATTTATTAAAAAAGGAGAAAATTCCACCGATAATTGTGGACTCCAACGTGAGTTTTTCCAAAGTGCTAGGATTAATCGGTGAGAAATTTATGTTCAAAAGGATGTCGATTGGAACTAAAATAATTTCAACCACCAAGGCGCTGCACAGACAGGTATTTGACCCTAAAAGTCGCTCAAAAATATTTTTTTGTAATTTATAATTTTATATTAGTATTTTATTGGATTTAAAGGTAGGTTAAGGTATTTCAGTGTAGAAAAAGGCAAAAAACATAATTGTTTACCCCCATATTCATAAAAATTTTTTAAAGTTAATGTTGGTTTACTGTACGAATTTTGTATGGGAAAACCGATTTTAATGCACACATTAACTTTACTAATCATTTATGAATATGGGGGTTAATGTTTAAACATATATTTATTATTATTCATCTTTATTAATTTGGTTCCTTATATACTAGAATTCTTTAACTAATTTAGGCATCAAAATTAACAGGTAACAGTTACAGACAGCTAATGATAAATGTGTTTTTCACTAATCACTTAAGTCTAATTATTATGTTTGGATAATTATCAAACTTATCTCTTTATTACTTATTTTATAGTTGTTTTCTTAGGCTACCTTATTACAGAAATAAGAAATATTTTGTAATTAGGAAAACCCATGAGATTCTTGGTATTTGTATAGCATAGATATTAGTAGTAAAAAAAGGGAATTTAATAACATCTGCTGTTAGGGGTAACCCAAGGCGTTTGGGTTTTGCCACATTATTTTTCTTTCCTTTCCGTACACCAATTGTAGCGGAACAACAGAACTCTGAAATATATTGGCGTCGGAATCTGTCTCACTCTCAAACTTCATTTTGTGCTGCGTTTGTTGTGACCCATCACAACCCCATTTGCTTATCAGCACGAATGATTCTTTTTCCGCTGTTGTCAATTGTTTCAGCACCTCCTCGCCAAGATGTAACAAGAGTCGTTTGGTCGTATGATCCATCAAACTTTGTACCCTGACTTCAGCGCAAGTTTCAGTAATGCAGTGAATTTCAGGATAGCATTCCTTCTTCAGTTTTTGTAAAATAGAATAACAAGGGTAAAACCCTGGATTTGAGTCTCTTACTACTTCGTATTGTGCCTGCGTGAGTCCCGCTTCAGCGTACATGAACAATGCACGTAGATGTACCAATTTTGTTGAGGCTTCTTTGTCTTTATCAGCGGTACTTTTCTTAATGGCTGCAGCATATGTTTTTGCTCGACGGGGGCTTCTTGTTAGGATTTTTACAATTTTTGACGCTTCTACTTCGCCCGTCTTTCGTAAGTTCATTTGTGTTGCATATCCTAATTCTTTCAAGTCAGCTGACCGAAGATCTTTTATTTTTCGTCTCTTACTGCCTTCACTTAGTTCTGAGAACGTCTTTTGAGGCCTACCGGGACTTAATCCTGTAACAGTGGACACAAGGTCACTCATTACTATAGTTAGGGTCACAATATGCTTTAAGTAAATAAACAATAGCATTTGGGTTTTACATACCTGCTTTTGGAAGCGATATGGTTCCATAGAGCCGCTCTCGATTGTTTTCTAGGAATCTGGGCTTTGTGTTCCGGGCATTTGACCATTTCTGCTTAAATTCGTGTCGTACAATCGACAATTTCTGTTTCACTATAGCAATGTTTGGACCATGTTCAGAATAATGATTGAGAACCTCTGACTTCATAAATTTCAATTTGTCGTTGAAATTTTTAGCATCTGAGCGTTCTATAATGGCCCATAAGTCATTTCTGGTTAATACCCTCATTCCAGAAGAGCCTGTAATAGAAAATGGCATTTTATTGAAATTCTTGATTAACCTAGTTTTTAAAACCCATGTACTAAAAAAATCGCTAAAAATGTAGGGGTGGATTGGGGTGGCTGTTTTTTGGTTTTTAAATTTCTGGAGGATCTATTCTACAAAATACTATCAAACTTTAAGCTCAGAAATGATCAGAAATAGTATAAAACCTTTGTGATATGTTAAGATGTGTGTTTTTTTTTTGTCATTTCTAGAGCTTAACCATTAAGTGGAAAAAAAACTAGTAAATAAATGGAATCAATGTAAAACTTAAGTTTTAGATAAAATACATACCTGCTTGTACACAATCCGTGATAGAAACTAGCACAAAATCCACTTTATCACCATAAAATTAATATTTGAAGAAAGTAAAGTTTTTAACGTATCGAACAATCACACGACCACGTTTAGCGAACGGTAACTTCCGACTGACTTTATGCAGCTGGTGAAAGGTTCAAGGGCGCCATGTTAGTTCTATTGTTTGGAGGGTTTACCTGACTTTTGAAAAATAACAGTAAAAAGGGTGTTGTGCTAATATAAAAAAATGCATTTTGAGCGACTTTTAGGGCCAAATACCTGTCTGTGCGCTGTATGAAGAGGCTTTGAAAACGCTAAAAAAAACAACAAAAACAAACATTTTTACACACACGAGGTAAGAGATAGTAAAATTTTCAAGATAGGTCTTCCCCGACAGACGACAACAGCTATAATGGAGGAATTTAAAAGTACGCACAACATTACTCCTGTGAGCGTTAAAGAAATTATTACAAAAAGATCAGACGAAGATGACACACTGTATCTGATCGAATTCGATAGGCAACACGTTTCAAAACGTGAAATTTTAAAAATCAGAATTTTTTGTAACATTGCTGTTTACTGGAGAAAACCTTTTAAGAGTAATAAAGGTCCTACACAATGTACTAAGTGTTCGATGTACGGTCATGGAGCCAAAAACTGCAACAGAGTCAAGGTATGTACAGCTTGTGCGGATAACCACGATTACGCTGATTGTTCGCTAAACAAAAGCTCGCCTGATGGCAGAGTAGTGTACAAATGTCATAACTGTACAAATAAAAATTACAGAAATGCAAACCACAGGGCAGATGACCCTAAATGCCCGTGTCGTAAAGAATACTTAGAGATATGACAAAGACTCACCGCAAAAACTAGAATGACTAGTATAAGACATAACAGTAGTTATGTAATAGACGAGAGTGATTTCCCACAACTATCGAGCCAAGAACATCATGGTATTGCACAAGACTCCCGGTTCCAAGGGAGAAATATGTTTTCTGAAGTGACTAAAAGCAAAACACGGGACAACAACAACGAGTTATCCAATGATAAACTATTAGAAATATTTTTAATGCAGTAGATGCATTGGAAAAATGTCAAACAAAGTTTGACAAATTGAGATTCTTAGGTATGATGCTTAAACATGCCATATAAAACATTTGTTGTACACAATGTTTATGTTATGTACTGGAACGCTCAAGGCATAACAACCGAGTCAGCAGCTGCACAGCTCGAGCAAGTCCTTCACGACAAACAAGTTGATATACTGTTGCTCAAGGAGACGCTTTTAAAACCGCATCACAAGCTCCAACTAGGAAGCTACAAAATTTATCGTGAAGACCGGCTATCACATGGCGGAGGAGTACTCATTGCGGTACAAACTAACATAGTTCAAAAGTTATTACCCAAAATTAACACAAAAACCATTGAAAATATTTCTATACAGGTTACTATTAATAGTCGTCCTGTAGCTTTTAATGCTGCTTATAATCCAAATTATACTGTGGACTTCAAGGCGGACTTAGACTTACTCACAAACTTCTCTTGTGACTTTTTCCTTTATGGTGATTTCAATGCACATCACACACACTGGAACTGTGTATCCAATAACACAGCCGGTAATGCGCTTTACAGACAATGATTGCTTGCAAACTATTACATTTATTTTCCATTTTCTTTTACCCGATTCGGTCAAAACTTAACCCAGGTCCAGTCCTCTACAGTAGACATTTTACTATCTAATTCCAATATCCCTTTTTCAAACTTAGAGACACGCCCAAATATTTTACAGTCAGATCATGTTCCGATTTCCTGTTCCATTTATGGACAGTTTCAAAATAAATTAAATACAGCAGCCTTGTATAATCGTGCAGACTGGACAGCAATTAGAGTTTGGGTAGAAAGTGAAATTAGACGACAAAACATTGACCAAACAGAGTGTATTCCTAGCAACGTAGATTTATTGCTAAATAAATTAATTTCAATTGTTAACACTGCATTTAGCAAGATTCCCGTAGGGAGAAAAAACTCGTGGCAGAGAGAAATCTCAAGTACATCTAAGATGCTTATTGCCCAAAGAAATAAATTCAAACGTAAATTTCAGAGATGTAGGGATCCGATTTACAGAGCCCACTTAAACGGGATCTTAAGGCAGTTAAGTAATCTAATTGAATTCCATCTTAACAAGGCTAGAAACGAGTCGTGGTCGAGATTTATTTCGAAACTACCCCCGGGATCCAAAAAATTCTGGAAATTAACAAAAGCATTAAAGGGAAAGAACTCGTTTCGTTCAGATCTTAACTGCAATGATGAAGTTTTAAAAACTGGTGCAGAGAAAGCTAATGCAATTGCAGATGCTTTTGGTAGCTCACAGATTATTACTATCAATAACCAATCGCCTTTGGATACATGTGTATCTGATTTCGTTAATTGTCTCGATAATGATTTTTCTATTGGTAGTAATAATATTGAACGTGCCACTGAGGTTAGGACATTTACTATGCTATTAAAAAACAATAAAGCCTCGGGGTTAGATGGCATAAATAGTATTATCCTAAAAAATATGCCAGACTACTTTTATGAAATTCTAAGTAAAATATTCAATTGTTGTTTAATTAATGGCCTATTTCCCCGTACTTTCAAAAAATCAAAAGTAATACCGATTCATAAAAAGGGAAAAGATCCCAAACTACCCACCAGCTATAGGCCGATAAGCATTTTAAGTTTACTGGATAAGGTCTTTGAAAAAATCATTTATTAAAGATTAGTTGATTTTGCAGATCAAAATAATATTGTTAACCACCAACACTTTGGATTCCGTAAGGAACACTCTACAGTACACCAAATAAAGCCAGTTGTAAATTATATCGAAGATAACATAAGAAATCGCAAGAGTACTGGCATTGTTTTTCTCGATATAGAAAAAGCTTTATTTACCATCTGGCACAATGGAATGTTATATAAACTCAATGCATTAGATTTCCCTTTATATTTACAAAAAATTATACAAAGTTTCCTAAAGAACCGTACATTTGTTGTGTGTGTTGACGGAGACTTTTCAACAGAAAGAACAATCCCAGCGGGATTGCCACAAGGGTCAGTACTATCACCCACACTCTACACATTGTATACATCTGATGTTGAGGTGCACAGAAATCAGGAAGCAGTATTTTATGCTGATGACAGTGCTTTTATATGTAGTGGAAAACTTTCAAATGCAATAATCAAGAGAATGCAAGAGAGCCTTACCACAAGCCAAAAATATTTTAATAAGTGGAAAATAAAAGTAAATGATAATAAAACGCAGGCTATTATATTCCCATATAATAAATCACCAAAACGTATTCCTACTAAAATTTTGTACTGTCGGGGAAACGTGATTCCCATCAAAGATGATATTAAATATCTAGGTATCACTTTAGATAAAAAACTCAAATTTAAACAACATGTGAATTACATTTGTGATAAAGCTTTAAAGTGTGGACGTGCTCTATACCCCATACTTAATAGGAGGTCTAAGCTCAACCTCAAAAATAAGATATTGTTGTACAATATGTGTATTAGGCCGATACTGACTTACGGCAGTCCAGCATGGTTTCACAAAACTGCTAAGACCCATACAAAAAAGCTTCAGATTATCCAGAACAAAAATTTAAAAATAATTCATAATCTTCCCCCTAGATTCCCCACTGACTTACTGCACAATAGATTTAAACATAAAAAGTTAAACGCGTTTGCCAATGATCTGACGCTGTCATTTAATGAAAAATGCATATTGTCTAATTTTGAAACAATAAGAAATTTACTAAACAGTCGCTGAGATTCTTTTGTTAAAGGAATCTTACTAGCGATTGTTTTACCAAATTTCATTATAATATTTTTAAAGTTTATAGGAGGTTTTTGTGACAAATTTTTCTCAAGACAGTATTATTAATAGTTTCCTTATTCAATTATAAGATTTAATTGTTGTAGTACGTAAGTAAAATCTCATAACATTGTACCTTATTTAGTTTATAAGATTCGTGAATAAAAGATTTTAATAAAAAAAAGTGTTATATTGTTTAAAGAATTTTTACAAATAAATGTAAAATATTCCAGAAGAATCTATCTGTTGTGTCTGAGAAATATTGAATTTGATAAGCTTTCTGTTATTGGTTAATTTATAAGCTTGAAAACTATTATTACATATCTATGGGGATTTTTGGGGATAAGAAATTAGCTATTTTGGGGAATAAAAATTGCAAATCGGGGATAAGCTATAAAATCAAATTGGGAACCATCCTTCCCCTTCTCCATGCCTTCACAAAACTTGTGCTGATTCTCTGTGCAGTACACTTACTACAATTTTCAATTAGTCTATTGAATTTTTACTAGAATCAGTCGTTAAGCAGCTCTGGGCTGAAGAACAGCTCTCGCGTCATCGTAATTATTTCTTAAGTGCGGTCAGGCTTGCGTGTGTTGTTTGGCCTTCGAGAGTTTTTCGTCTCGCTCGCTCGGGTTGACTGATTTGCCACGGATAACCGTATAGTCTTGCGGTTCTTTTGTGGAATTTCGTTGACAACCACGTTGCTGCTTCTAAAATACTGTTAATAATATCATGGACATATGGTCTAGTTACCGGCGCACAGTGGTACATTTTGTGAGTTGGCGACCAAAACTCGTCAAAAAAAATTTTTTTTGTGTCACCGATTTAATTTTTTTTATATAAAAGTAAACACATAAGAACCTCGAAATCCAGAAATGTAAGTTTTTTTCGATTATTTATCTTCGAATAGGGTGATCAAACACGCTTTTTTAAGAGAAGCTGAAATTCAAAATATTTTAGAAAATATTTTTTTACTTCAAGTGGGCATAACTTTTTTGGTTTTATATATATTTGGAATTTTTTTCTTCACACAATATCATTTCTTAACTTATAAAATAGTTTAAAAAAATCATGCCTTACTTTGCTCGAGCCCCAGATTTGGGCATTGCAATAAAGGTCTAAAATATACCCAAATCTCGATGCTCAGTGGAACGCAACTTTTTTTCTCCGAAAAACTTCGTAAAATGACTTATAACGTGTTTATAGTACGTACTTTGAGCTGTTATTATATGCTCATTTTTTAAATTTATATTTGCGTCTCTAGGAACTACAATGATTTTACTGCTTGCATGTCGGATATTTTAGGTATGGGAGTGCGGTATATCTACATCTGTTTGTGTGTGTATGTTTTTCTTTTTTTCGAAGAATTTTTATAAATGAAAATGGTATAATAAAAGACTGTTATTATGCATTAAATGCATTTTTGTAATTTAGGCCATTAAAAAATGTATAGTTACATATAAACGGGGGTAGGTACATGAGTTGTTGTATTTGGACTGATATATTCGACCTTTTGTTATAACTTTATTGTGTACCCATGTAGCTGCTGCTCATATAAAGGTTAAAATACGATAGACACATCAGGTTTTCTTGAAGCAGGTCTCTGTTAATTCTCTTTTAAATCTGCCCGGTTCTTTAGACACAGACAGTTTGTGTTCAAGTTTTTAATGAGTTTTGAATATGAGAATGAAATAACAAAAGAGAATTGAAGTAACTTGTCGGTACAAGCATGTCTGTACTCCTTTTCTTTCTTCTTTCCTCTTTCTCGTTTAAACACATACCTGGTTCAAGAAAACTTGATGTGTATAAAAACAGACAAAATTAATAAAGATGATCAGTATTGTCAAAACGATGGTTAAGTTCAGTTATAACAATCTTGCTAAAAACGATGTTATATTACACATTTTAAAAGACCCTTATTAAGAGTTGTGCGACCATTTAAAAAAAATTAATAATTTTTTAACGCGATTAAATAAACGGTACAATGAATGTTATAGAAAAAAGGAAAAAATGTTTAACTGCAACAAACAATGGCTTACAAGCGAACTTGTATTTGAAAGCCAACCAAAACCCGCATATGTGGGCCGACCTGCCAGACCAGTTGAGTGTAGTGAAAGGTCCCGAAGACGAAAGCTGCAAAACATTAATGAAGAATTTTCTCAAGAAATAATTAAAGATACGTTTTTCCATCAACTAGGACCAACAAAAAATAAAACTAAAAAAATTTATATAATAGAAAATGTAATGAAAGCGAGCCCCAAGCGTGTAAAAAGGATTTTAAAGAGCATTCCAACACCAACCGATGATAAAAAATTTACATCTAAAGAAGCATTTTCAATATTTTTGGACTTAAAGCTAACAAAATATCAGTATATGGAATTGCGAAAGCGGGCAGTTGGAAAACATTGCTCCATTTATCCAGAATATAGAGATTTGGTTTTAATTAAAAAAGATTGTTTACCACCACTAAATTCTATAAACATTACAGAAAGTTCAGCAGAGGTGGTATTGCAAGACATATTAAATCGTACTGCGGAAAGATTGTTGAATATATTGGACGCAGATAATTTAAAAAGCTTGGTGACTGTAGCCTAACATTAATTTCTAAATGGGGATGCGATGGATCTTTTGGACAAAAGCGATATAAGCAGTATAATGCAGAAAAAATATAAGATTCTGACTTATTTATGATATCTTTTGTTCCGTTAAGACTAAAAACAAATAACATTAATTTTGAGCCATCTACTAGCAAAGAAACCGATATTGACATATGGAAAAACGAAATACCTTCCTCAACAAAATATTGCAAACCAATTAAATTTGCTTTTAAGAAGGAAACGAAAGATGTAATATTAGAAGAAGTATCTAAACTTAAACAACAAATAGATAAACTTCAACCGATAACTTTGTTACTTAACGATCAAGAGATTCAAATAAATTATCAAATGGTACTTACAATGATTGATGGAAAAGTTGCACAGGCCATAACTGAAACAAAATCATCTTCGAGCTGTGTTATTTGCAAAAAAACTGCAAGCCAATTAAGTCAACTTCCAACAGAAGACACTACTTTCCAAGAAGCCTACGAGCTTGGCTTGTCCCCACTCCATGCAAAAATTCGATGTATGGAACACATATTGAAGCTAAGCTATGATTTAGATTTTAAAGGAACAGTACGAAATAGTGACGAAAATAAAGCCAAAAGAGAGGCAAAAAAGAAACACGTACAAGAAAAATATTTAGAATTGGGTTCACTGATCCATCAGCCAAAGCCAGGAGAAGGAAACACAAATGATGGCAACACAGCAAGAATTTTTTTTCTGATCCTGAAACTGCTGCATCTATTAGAGGAGTAGATTTTGAATTAATAAAACGCTACAAAATCATACTCCAAGTAATATCATGCAATAAAAAGGTAAATGCAAGAAAATTTAGTCAGTATGCTAATGAAACAGCGAAACTATCCAACAAAAAATATGATTGGAGGAATATGCCATCGATAGTCCATAAAATACTAAATCATGGGGAAAACATTATTCAACACAATATACTGCCGACTGGAAATCTTTCTGAAGAAGCGCAAGAAAAAAGGAACAAAGATTATAGATATTTTCGCGAGCACAACACAAGAAAGATATCTAGATATAGTACCAATGAAGACCTCTTTAATATTTTACTGTGCACTTCTGATCCATATATCTCCAGCATTCGACAAAAATGGAATTCCACCCCCATGGAATTGGACAAAGATGCCAAGCAACACCTTGAAGATGAACAGGAGACATACTTAGACGAAATTTTCACTAAGACAGTTAAATGAAAAATGTATTCTATGCAAATTAACATAAAATATAGAGCAAAAAAGCACATTAAATATTGAAAATTTATAAAAGAAATTTTATTTTATTTGGAATAAAAAGACTTTCTTAGAATTTATGGTAAAACCATTTTTCGGATATGGATCTCCTACATATATGTTATGGATTCACGTTTAAAATATATTTAAATTGTTCATATAATAATAACATTTAAAGCTGTCAAACTTACATTTGTTAGTGAATTATGATCACCAATGCTATTTTTCGAAATTTGACTTCCAAGGGCCCTGAGTAAATGTGGACCGATTGCCCTAAAATTTCACAGGGATATCGGCTAAAATAAAATTACCCAGCAAAAATTACTGCTTCGCCGTAAGCAGGTTTGTAAGGGAATGTCAAGGTGATATTAGCTTACAAACCTGCTTACGCATGGCATGATATGTATTTGTTCGCGATGTTCCACTTTGGAGCATTTCGTTTTAAGTGCTTATTTCAGCGCAGTGAGTATGAAGTGAATTCATGGAATGTTGAAGCCTCTCCAGCTACTGAAATCTAAGATCACAGTAAGCGAACAGAAGAGTCGCTCTTATGAAGCGACAGAAGAATGCAGGATGTTCAGCACAGTTTTAATGCATGAAAAAGGTTACTTTAGAAAGCGCCTATTAGAGGCGCATCAATAATCACTTTCGTTTCTCTGATCAAATCATATTTTTTGTATAAAAATTATAAAACAGAAAGACTTTTTTTATTTTTAAAACAACATTTTTATTTTAATATTAAAAAAGGGCATATTATATAGTATGTACATAAATAATTCAAAATATAGTAAAATAAGAGATCATTTCGAAATTAATGTTACATTTTTATGATTTAAAAAATAGAAATTAAAGTAATATATATATATATGTTTATAATACATAAATATTAAATCACAAAATTCAGAATTTTTTTTTTTTAATTTTTTATTAATATTTATAGAAAAACAAAGAATTCAAAACCTGAAGTTGTATATTCAAAATAAAATTCAAGTTAATATTAGTATTGTATTTAATATAATACCTTTTATATTAATATAATATATTGAAAAATGTAACATAATATGTAATACATTAAAAATTAAATCACAAAACTAAGGATATTTTTTTAATTGTAATATTAAAACAGATCAAAATTCATATTCAGTGAATTAATAAAATAATAATTAATTAATAAAATAAGATATTAGGATAAAAATAGGCATATTAATCATCACCTAAAAACGAATTATTTCGATTACCTTTATCGCATCTTTTTCCGGACTCATTTTTATAATGTATATTTTTCTCTAATCTTACTGCTTTTCGTAGTTGTCCCAAAAATTCCTTTTTAGAGATTGATTCTTTAGAATCTATTACGCCTGTAAAAAATCTTTATTAATTTTAAAGTCTGATGCAGAAATACGAAAGTATGTACTCAGTTTCGGATAATCAAGAAGACGCTTTTTTCCCTGCTTTCCATCTACGTTAAATTGAAGTAAAAGAGATAAATCAAATATTTCAGTCAAGTTCTTCCGAAGACCTCTATTGACTAAGATTTTCGATAGAGTAGCGATCTGAACCATTATATATATAATTATATATCAAAAAAAACAATGTACGTATGTATGTATGTATATACATTATATTTATACATGTGGTTTATTACCATTGCGTCCTTTGTTTCTTCAGTAATCTCTAGCTCAACATCGCCTAGTTCTGCAAGACTACAAATGGGGAATAGATCTGAATATTTTGAAAGAATTTTTCCCGGGCATATGCTTGTTTGAATTAATACTTTTACTTCCGACAAAAGGTCAACAACAACTTTATTCTGATCATGAATAATATCTGAAATAAAAAGTACGAATGTAATAAAATAAAAAAATAGTGCAGGTCGAAAATAACGCAAGAAATATACCTTTTAACAGTTTGATCTCTTCATTTAATTTTATGACATCTCCTTTAAAACCTGAAAAATCTGCGAAAATAATTATGTATATTAGAGAGGAGTGATATTTGTTCGACTTTATATATACATATGTATGTAAGCATTTGTAAATTATTTCTGTGTAAAAATGTTTAAATTTATACCTGCTGATATCTCTGAAAATTTTTCTTGCATCTCTTCAATATTATTTAATATGGAGATAGATTCAAATGATTCCAAATTTTTTGATGATGTTTTATTTGGTTTCGAACGGGGCATTGTAGAAAAATTATGGTAAATTTATAGCTAAAAATGAAACAGTATATATTATTATTATTTATCGAAACTATGGACAAAGGGAATTAGCAATTGCTCATTATTGTATGGTAATGATACCAATTTGGCGCATATTTGATCGAGTCTAAAGGTTTCTTTTTTATAAATCTTTGCATTTACAAGGCATATTCCTAGGTCTTTTGAATGAATAGGTTCAACAAAAAAATTCTTTGGTTCAATATCAACGTGAGCTAGAAAGTATCCATTTTCTTTAAAACCAATTACCAAAAACCATTACCCCAAGATCTACCAAATGCATTATGTCAAGTGGAAACTGTGACACCATTTTAATTCCTTCTTTTTCGAGAGACATTGCATCGTTGTAAAATTTTTCTTTATGGAAATTTTTATCGACTCTATTGTAAAAATTATCGTCTGTTCTAAGTTTCCAAACGGACGTAGAAAAAGTTGTAACTCTTGACACGGTTACTCCTTTTTGTTCACACTTGCTGCACCCATTTAGGGAGTTGTGACCTTTAATTCCACAAACGAACGAGCGAGCAGGTGCATCACATAAAAAAGCTCGAATCTTGACAGCAATTTTAACATTATCTATAATGAGTCCTTCTTCTTTTAGCTTTTTAATTTCATAGACAAAATCATGAAGATATAGGTCAATATCTATAGGATTCTGTTTCCCGACATAACTTCCTATCAAAAAAACATTTATCATGGGCATATTCACAATGCGTCCCAATATGGGCCAAAGACCAACTTCACTACTTTTAAATAGTAGAAGGCCGTCTATACCTATATCCAAAATAATTTCTTTTTTGTTGCTTTTTAGGAGAAAATCTCCAACTTTTTTTAAGTTTGACTCTAAGCCTATGTGAAAATATGAGCCAGGAGATACTGTTCTTTTAACAATTTTCTGTTGCTTTCCTATTAGGGCAGCAACACTTAATGGTATGTTGGAATATCTTGAATTTAAAATTCTTAGCAAGGATGCTGTGCAGGCAACTGAAGGACGATATTTTAAGTACCAATCCTTCAGCTCATCTTGCAAATTTGCTTGATTCCCTTCAATATGAAATACATCCTCGGTTTCGTCGATATCTTTGGTAGATATTTCATTTTCCCGTACAAATTCTTTTCGTTGAGTGGGTTTCAGTAAATATAATCTGTTTTTATTTTTTTCAGCTTTAATTAGTCTGTTTTTTTGTCTTTTACCCACCATTCTGAATGCAAAATTTAACTCAAAATAGGTGCAAATGCAACGAGAAAATAAAAGGGAAAATACACTTGCGATAAATATGTGTGTATAAAAAAATAGGTATAATATGTTTTTTTATAAATTCTAAGAAGCTTTTCAATTAAACAACCTAAACATAAAAAAATGTTTTCAATACAGAAACACTAGTGGTAATATTTATACCTACCTTTGTTGAAAATAATCTTTTTAAATAATTCTTTTATTTTTTAAAATTTTACTTTTCTTTAATTCTATAACACTTTTTTATACTTTTAAATTGGCACACATGCGCACACGTCCGCTATCAAACACGAAACCAATATCAACTAATTTATGTACATTTTATTTTTTATTGCATCATCCAAATATTCGTACTGTCGTGTTATTATGTTCGTTACACTTCGTAAAATTTACAATTTTATCATTGCCTTACATTAGTGCTTTCTAGTATGCACTAGTGTAAGGGAGTATGTACCGAGATTATTTGCTTTAGTGATCACTAGTTATTTGTTTTTGTTTCTATATTGATTAAATAAAGTTAACAAAAAATTTTACATTTTCTGCCATACATTTCTGCAGTTGTTAAGGTAATACATATGTGCTTAGTATGAAGCACGTTCTTAAGGCAGAAAAAGCATGTTCTGCTTCCAAAAACTTGATTTTTTTTGCTGGGTAGTTTTGCTAATATTATATCAATATTAATATATTTAAAACATTTATGAGCTTCAAACTCGTATTCTATGTGGTCCATTGGAGAAGAGGGCTAAAGGTCAAAATAAAATGGACCCGGGTGGTCGGCTTAACGTTCAGTTAACGTTACTATTTATAAAATGCAATGTTAAATCACTACATTCACCAATTTATTTTTTAAGGCCGATAATACCTATATTTTTAAAAGTAATTTTTCAATCATATATAAGTGTACTTTAATAAGGCCCGATTTTAAAGTTAATACATTAAATTGAAGCTTAGAAGACATCTATCCAACAAAAAAAAATTTCATTAAAAATTTCAACCCAGTCAAAAGTTATAGAATTTTGACCGCCAACTCACAAAATGTGCCACTGTGCGGCGACATTTTTATGCAACCATATTCTGCAAATTTACTTTGTAGAATATGTACCAATAAATAAACAAAATAATACTAGAATAGAAAGAATCGTTTATAATCCTTGTTTAAAAGTTGCATCAAAATTGAAATGTCAAACTATAGAGAAATCGGGAAGCTGAATGCTATTCCTAAGTATTAGAAAATATTTTAACTAATAAGTAAGTAGCTTATTACACCAAACGTCTTCGCTGTTATCCTCATGGCAATACGGCTTCTGTTAGTTACATTCCACAACAACTAATATTATGAAATTTACCACTACGGTAAATGATGGATGCAAACTGATATATAGTAATCTATAGGAATTTTAGCAAAGGTGACATTGGAAAAAGTTGACAATATTACTGACCTGTGTTTTTTATTATATCACATGCTTCATTCCCATTGCGTTACCTGTCAATAAGGCTAATGGTTTCTTGATTTTATGAAACGATAGTCTAAAGAATTTCCACTCATATATGTTTCACGAAACGAATTTATACTTCTTTAATTCACCCATCAATTATATGTAATCGTTTTGCTATACCATTCTTATATTCAGTATTGAATCTATTAAAAAGCAGTTTTTGATATTTTGTTTGCGAGGCCTTCGATTTAATTCTTATGAGCTACCGCCAATTTAATAGAATTATTCTTATGATAACTTTAACATACGTAGCGTTAGCATAATTCAGAATTCATTCTCTTCATTGTTAATAAACAATGAAGAACTTTTAAAAAAAATTTAAATAAAATTCAAAATTGATTTGACTATCAAATGCGAAGGCCCTAGCAGCCAGTCCTCTTCTCTATATACATTTTCTGTAAATTAAATTTGCATTAAATAAATATTAACCCTTTGTGGCGCAAGGACGTAAAAACTTTTAGTTTTATAAATATCAGGTGATATATGATATTATTGACGGAAATAATAATTAACTTTTTTTTAAATTTAGTATTTATTTTTATTAAAAAACTTTGTGTTGCAGAAATGCAACATTGCATTCAGAGCAGTGAAAAATTAAACTTATTTTTAAGAGGTATGAAAATTTTTGAAGCAGTTATTTTCCTTATTATAACACAAACTAATACCACATTTTTCGCAGCTTGTTTGTTTATAACACTTGCAGTCCGGAAACTTGCATCGCATCCTTTTGTCCATCCAAACCGGCCAGTGACCGTATTGGTCCAACCTGACATCTTTTGGAGGAGCATATTGTGCCGGACCCTACTTCGTTTTGTTTTGAATTTGGCTTTCAATATCACTCTTACGTTTTAACCGGTTAACAGTTTTATATTTGCATAACGTTTCTGCTACAGCAATTCTGAAATAAGCAGAGCTAAGGATTTTACTTGAACATTCTTTCTCAGCTTTTATTCGTCGATATAAGAGCCATGCGTTACACATAGCCATATCTAGCAGGTGGTAAAAAATACGTATATACCAACGTTTGCTTCTTAGTTTTATTTTGTAGTGGCCCATATCCGAGTCTAAAAGATCTACACCACCCATATGTCGATTGTCTTCCGAAACAACAAAAGGGCGCTCAATAAAAACGTATTTTTTTCCCGACTTGTCCCATCTTTTAACCTTCCTGACTATTTTCATTTTTGTGCGACACATTCACATTTCTCGGTCTCTCATACCGATTTCAAGTATTTCTCGGTATCTCAAAACTATTCTAAAATTTTCAAAACCTGTGCAGTGGACATATTTAACAAACTAATCTGAAATAACTGAAGTAAGAAAAAAACAAAATTAAGTTTTTTTTAGCTCACAGCATCAATTTATATTTCATCACAATACTTTGGCATTTTTGATCTTAGACCTAATATAAAAATAAAAAAAAAATTCACTCACATAACACAACATTTATAAAATGTTGTTTTTCTATTAACATGCATATATCTTAAAAGTAAACAAAAAATTAAATAAACTCAAGAAAAAACAGGAACACTAAAAAATTAATTTCAAAATGCTTAAAATATATGTATGAGTCATTATGAGGTTAGTCTTTGTAAATTTCAATCAGTAAAAGTGATTGTGACTCGATTCAGCGTCCTGTGAATCTTCAACATCATTTTCCTCGGAGCTTCTTGTTCAGTATCAGTGTTTGCTTCATACACATCAATATTATCTTCGTAATCAGTACCACTTTCCACATCAGAATTTGGATCTGAATCGATTTCATTCAGAATAGCTCTTATGCGCTCGATATCTGCCATATCTAAAGAAAATCTCAGAATAATAAATTTTGAACATAATTCTATTATTAAATCATATAAACTGATCGTTAATTTTTCATTTTCACCTAAAAATTTCTAATTTAGCAATACTAACTTACCTGACAAAAATGTAACACTTTACTATAAGTCGGTCTCACAGACCGTCTGATTAGCAATCACCGGTACAACACTTCAACTCAAACTCACTTGTTACACTAAACGTTGTATAATGATTTGAAATAATGAAGATACTGAGAGAATGACGGACTTGCCATTTTTGGTTTTCGTGAAATTAACACAAAAGTGATTCATTGGTCTCACAGACCGACGAAATGGTCAGGAAGGTTAACTGTAGTTGTTGGGTTTTTTCCTGCAAAATTTTATGATAAGGTGACGATTTTATTATCTCTCCAAGCCACCAGAGCTACATCAACCCATTTTTTGAAGTTGTGGTTGAGTGCCTGTATCATAGGCCGAATTTTATATAATCGATCAGAAGCACCATGATCGTATGGTAGCATTTTACTATTATCGTTAAAATGAATTAACTGTCTAATTAATTCGAATCGTTTCGACGGCATAGTCTCTCGTATCGGCTCAAAGCTTATGTGTTCTGACCAATACATTTTTACTTTTGGCATATGAATAATTGACATAAAATATGCTATACCAATAAACTGACGTATTTCCTGACCAGTTACATCTATTGGTTTATTGGCATCTTTTTGAACAGAATATAGATTAGTCTGGTCTGTAATTAGGTTGATGATATCGTCAGTAATTAGATATGAAAATATCTCAAATGAAGTGTCTAAATAAAGTATGGCCGACTTCCTAAACGCAAGTTGCGATGCATATTTACAATGCATACACTTCGTAAACGCATATGTAAAATTTCTGGCAACGTCCAATGTTCCTAATCGTTTGGCAACTCATTTTAATGAGTATCAGCTGTCAAAATCGCGCATCATTTTTATTTTGTATGCAAACATTTGAACTGCAATGGCTGAGTAAGTATTTTCTTCTTCCTAAATGCCGATAAAATGCAAAAAATGTATCTGCAACGCAAGGTTGCACTTAAGATATGTTTAGCATTGCATAAGCTTTTTTTTAAATAATGCATTGCAACTTGCGTTTAGGAAGTCGGCCTATCTCTGAAGAAAGCTTTTCTGAACCATGAAAACGCAGTTGCTCGTCCTTTAACTGTAAACTTTCCGATTTCCTTGTGATACTAGTCTTAGCCATACGATCAGACAACTTTGAAGCTGCTGCAGAATTTGTGATTGGAGAATCGGAGGAGCTTAGATCTGGATCTTTTGCAGAACTAATGACCATAGCAGCGGCGGATATGGTTGCTACATTACTGGTAGACTGAAAATGATTTTATAATTCTTTATCTGAACTTTCATGCTCGTTTGGCTAGAACTTATATGTCGGATCGATGGCATCGTCGTCATCAGAAAAGTCAAGGCCATCTTTGCTGTCTTCCCATTCCCCAAGTATATGTTCTAGGTCTTCAGTGGTCAATTTATTCAACTTGCGATTCATTTTGATCTTAAAATAAAAACACTTTCCTTTAAAAAAAATGGGGAAAAAATGTATCGCATAACGCATTGTTGCATTAATGCAAGAAAGCAAAATCTGTCCAAAAATACAAAACGAACTGATCGTGCAATAAAACTTTTACTAATTATTGAATTATAGATTATTACCTTTATTACACAGAAATTTCGCAAACGTTATATTTGTATATTGCCACTTAAAATGTTTTTGTAAACAAAATCAAGAATCGCGAAACTGGTTTGCACACGTGCGTCTCCAAAAATAAATACCGTTTCAAGTGTTGCCAGCTAGTAAGCTTACTTGATATTAAATCGTTTGGGAGCTTTGTTGGTAATCTACAACACCGCGTAAAATCGTTCTATTAGCATTTACTGCATTTTTTATAGCGCCTTGAATGGTATGTTGCAGAAATACAACATGGCGTCACAAAGGGTTAATAATAATAATTTGACTATCGTAATTGGTTGTTTAAGACAACCTTAACTCTTCCTTAATGCGACAGGACTGCTTTGACTAAAATTCAATCCATACGGCAAATCTCAATAGTAATTTTTCAATATTCCATTAGCAACATTTTCAGTGTTTATATTGTGAATGCATTGCGAATACTTGAATAACTTATTTATACAAGTAGTCTGTAAGTTAACATCAATATGTATACTTGTTTGTTGTTTGAATAAAAAGTTTTCAAGTTTTCTTTTTATCTACTAACTCAACAGTTTATGGGCCGCATGACGCGCAAATAGAAATCAAATTTTTTCAAAGCGAATTTTATAAAATTAAAAGTTTAAGATACGAATATAATTTGTAGAATAACGATGGCTTCAAATAATTTGTCGTTCCCATTCGACAAGTTGCGTGGATGTGAGAATTTCGACGTCTAGAAACGCCACGCGAAATCTTATTTGTTAATTAAAGGCCGTTGGCAAATTGTATTGGCTGAACTTAGTACAACCCTCGCGGACAAGGATGTCCAGATAAACGAACGTGCGATGGCTTAACTAACGTTAATGTTAGAGCCGTCAAATTTTGCACACATAGCGTCAGCAGTCACTGCGAAAACTGCATGGGAAGCCTTGTTAAGTGCATTTGAAGACACAGCTCTTACCAGAAAGGTTTAGCTTCTCAAACGCTTGGTTCAGCTAAATTTGGCAGATTTCAACGGCGTTCAAGAATATAAATATATGCGAAATGGTAATGATGTCGCTGAAAGTGCAGCTCCAGAACAGAACGGCGTAGCAGAACGCATCAACCGCACAATTGCAGAGCGTATAAGATACATGTTATTGGACACAGACTTAGCGTTTGCACATATGTATACCTAAGCAAAACCGTACTAAATTAAATGCAAAGTCTGTGGAATACATTTTAGTGGGATATAGCAACGAAAGTAAGGCGTATAGGCTGCAAGATCCAGTTTCTAAAAATATCATTATTAACCGTGATGTAATTTTTATAGAAAATAAAAATAATAGGGTAGGTTCCGCCAAAAAAATATATACTAACTGCAACTTTCCCGTAGTTGATATCGAACACGAAACTGTCAATTCAGGGGAAGATGGAATTACAGAATTGTCAGCTGAAGAAGATTTTATTGGTTTCGAAAGTGATGAATTTTAAGACGCATATGGCAGTAGCGGCAATGAAAGCGTACATTGTGATACCGAAAACATGAATATTCGTCGTTCAGAACGTATAGCTAGTAAACCTCTACGCAGATATAAATTGATACCGATGGCAAACAAGACAACCCTGAACAGTTGAAGAAGCCATTTCGTCTGCGAAATCTGAGTTATGGGAAGAAGCAATGATATCTGAAATGGAACCCCTGAAAGCAAGCCATACATGGGCTTTGGCTGAACTACCACGAGATAGAAAACTACTAAAGTGTAAGTGGGTTTTCAAAACAAAGGTAAAAGCAAATGGGGACGGAATATGACTTAAGGAAAGATTGATTGTAAAAGGTTGTAGTCAGCAGAAAGGTATCGACTACACCTGCAGTTCGCTATTCGTCTCTGCGTTATTTATTTGCTTTGGCAGCAAAACAAAAACTAATGATCCATCATCAACTGGATGATGTTACGGCTTTCCTTAATGGTGACCTAGAAGAACAAATTTATATGACGACGGCAGTGGTCGTGTGTGTTATTTAAAGAAATCGCTCTATGGATTAAAGCAATCTAGTCGTATATGGAACAAAAAACTTAATGAAGTGCTGTTAAAGTTTGGTCTGCAGCGTAGCGAAGTCCATCAGTGTGTCTACTACTGAATAAAAGGTGAAGTAATGCTATATGAGGAAATTTAAATAGATGATGTTTTGCCATTTGCCCAAAATTAACATGATCAATCAGCTAAAAATTGAATTACGTACCAACTTCAATATGAAGGATTTGGGTGAAGCATTTTCAATCTTGGGCGTTTTTAGGATTGACCAGACAAAATACATCAAAGACATTTTGAATCGGTTTTCAATGTCTCCCACGGATGTAGGTCAAAAATTAACATCAGAAATGAGCTCTGCTAATGCAAGCGAGAAGAATAAATGGCGAAGAATCTGTATGTACAAGCTGATGGATGTCGTGTGTTTGTATCTCAAATTACACGTACGGAAATAAGCGATGCAGTGAATATGTTGAGCCGATTTAACGCCAATCCTGGCAAATTCCATTGGGCTGCTGTATAATAAGTTATGAGATTTCTCAAGGACACTATCTATAAGAGGATAACGTATGAATGTGAATCAAGCAGTCTTATTGGTTTTTGCGATGCAGACTGGGCAGGCAATACCGATGATAGGCATTCAACTACTGGTGCAATTTCTTCGTGTAGCAGACGCCAACGCACAATCGCCCTCTCTTTAACAGAAGCGGAATACATGGTTATGGTGTCAGCCATACAAGTGTATTTGGTTACAACGATTGCAGCGAGAACTTGTCCCAGGTCTACAGAAGCCGATGACACTATATTGCGATCACAAAAGCGCAATACTTATTGCACAAAATAAATCGTTTTCGAACAGAACTAAACAGGCCGACTTGCAAGTTAAATTCGTTAGAGAAAATTTGGAGAATAAGGAGGTCATTCTGAAACATATGGACACTGGCAACAAGGTTGCAGATTTTCTCACTAACGGCTTTAGAGATAAAGTTAATAGCTTGGGTGCCAAATCTGGATTGAAACATTTACGTAATTAATAGTTTGTATAAATAATTTATTCAGGTGGAATATTGTGAATGCATTGTGAATACTTGAATGACCTTTTTATACAAGTAGTCTGTAAGTTAACATCAATATGAATACTTGTTTGTTTGAATAAACCGTTTCAAAGTTTTCTTTTTATCTACCAACTCCTAAGGGCACCTAGATAAGAAGTTCCCGTAATTCCGGTTTCTCTGATTATGTACTCACCAAGACCTTGTACACCGATTTATAGCTCTGTAGCTATAGTAGAAATACTCCATAAAAGCAAGGGACATCCTAGTGCCCTAGATGAAAAGTTACCGTTCATTACTTAGTTACCAAGACCAAATTTAAGCTCTCTATTTATAGTGAAAGTAAAATATACATATATAGATTTTCGAACCGTCGATATAAAAAAAGTTCCAACACATTTTTGTTATGTATTTTTTTGTTCAGGAAGGTTAAAAAAGTTATCTAATATTATTGAAAACAATTAACATGTCTTTTAAAATTATATTTTAAGCTGGTAATAAGTCAAAGTCGTCGTTAACGTGAACTATTGGTACATGATCACTTTCTACAACTATCTGTGAATTCAGATCACAAAGTCCATATTTTTTCAGTGCTGTTTCCCAATCCATTAATTGTACAGCATGTAGGCTTTCAGCTTCGTTATGATGTCGAAGAAGCATCGATTCCTGAAAAATAACAAAAACGTATATATTTACTTAATTTTCTATTTATTTCAAACTTTTGAGTTAAATTATTTATTCAAAGTAGCGTCTTTTACAATACGTTAATTTATAAAAGTATCAGTGACCTTGCAACCTGGTAATGTCAAGTTAATTTTTTTTTGAGCGCTACAAAGTTATTTCAAGAATAATGATATAAAACTTGAAACAATTGTACAAAGTTATAAATTAATAAAACTGACGCAAACGAGTACGGATTTGAAAAAAATATTGTTTTATTAGTGCCAAATTACTTTTTCACCTGAGTTCTTATCATTTTGTAGTGGCTAAAAAATAATTGCACAAAATTTGAGGTTGCCATGCCCATCCGTTTAGAGCATCTCAACTTGTGAGCAACGCCGGGCAATAATGTTATCTAAAGCAAGTATTTCTTAGTATTGCTTATTAAAAATTTAAAAAAATTAGATATGATAGGACAAAAGACTGTTTTTATTATTTACTTATACTTAACACTTAGATAATGGGGTTTCTGTCTTGCACAATCCACAGTGTTTTTTTTATCTAAATACTACTTAATGTTAAACTTTTTCAAAGCGGTTGAACGTCTGGAAGGTTCTTTTGAAACCTGTATTTCTTAAGTTTTGCGAAGACACAGTGCCGAGGCTTACCTCGGACTATCGGACGGTCATCTACGTTATTTTGGACTGAAGTAGAGGCAGCAGATGTCAAATTGCATGAGCAACTTCAAGTTGAACTCATAAGAAGTGCATGCTTCTGTTTCGGGTTTAGAAAGCTTTAGTAACGGATGTTTTTAAGGACGGATAGATGATTTATAGGTACGCCCCCATGTCTTTATTATAGGAAGCAACAAGGACAGATATTGGAACATCAATGTAATTTTGAGCTCCAACGTTTGGAACTTCCAACAGGTTGATCGTCACTATGCGTAGATGTAAGCTGTAGTAGTTTATTGTCAAACCACTTGAAACATACTATATTACATATGTACATAAGTATATTTGCTTTCACACTCCATATTGAAGTATCCTCTAAAACCTTCTTTTTAGCTCATCGTCTAAAAGTAATTGGCAATTGTTAATTGCCTTTACGTGTACAGTACCGGTTGCATATATTATATATTTCCTTTAGAGAAATAAGAAGGCTTAGTGGCGTAAGTCCGTTTTAGGTATGAAATTAAGGTTATCTAACCTTAAAGTTGTTTCAGGTTCTTCGGACCTGGATATTTTATCAACGCTTAATTTTTTTCCGGTGAGGGTAAAATACTTTTGTTCTCCATAGCATACCCAATTATTTGAATTCTTCTTTTCAATAAATGAGACTTCTTAAAGAGTATCCCCATAACCTTAAAAAAGTTTCAGAACACTTTTTTTCGGTAACGTGTTGCCTCCGGTTTCAGCTGTTATTATCACGTGAAGCTATCTATACCTTCTGTGATTAAGTATCGGAAAACTGCATTTATGTACGTGAAAACTTCAGATTAATTTAACAAACCAAGTAAGACCTTCACAAATCGGTAGTGTCCACTGTGTGTGACAAATGACGAATACTTCCTCATTGATTTTTCGACGGAGACATGAAAGAAACAATTCCTGAGATCTATTGTTTAATATATATATATATATATATATATATATATATATATATATATATATATATATATAGAGATATGGGTCTTGTAGTCGGCCCACTTGATTTTCTATCAACGGTAATGCAGAGGATTACAGAGAGTATTTCAACTCCTCCTAAGAAGCCTTAGCGTTGTTTGTGGATTTGGAATTGTCAAAGGAAAAATATTCCATTTTACGAAGCTCTTTAAAGAATCATAATGTGAATATTCTTCCTGGATACAAAAAATTTACATCTGCCAAAAAATAATCATTGCCTGAATCAAACGTTGCCTGAAGAGAAGTTAAATCTCTGAGCGTTGGAAAAATCTTCGGCCATCAACAGTTAATTTTTGCCGTCCTATATTTTTTTAAATATGGAAAGGCGTCTTCAGAAATAATCAAATCTACAGTATACGATATACAAAAGCAAATTTCTGAACGTAAGCCTTCTGTTCTTGAAATGAAGAATGGGCATTTTTTTTGATAGATTATGAACTTTATCTTAGAACGATTGATGCAAAAATGGGCATTAGGGCATTTATCGCTTCAGGTAACGAAATGCCAAATAAAGCACCGTCTTATTTTCAATGTTTATTTTATGAAACTCTCATAACACTTGCACATTGCTTTTTGGAATCGAAATTTGGTTTTTTGTAATGCTGCGCACTTGCATTTTTCACTCTCAGTAGAAAAAATAACTATGTTAAAGAACAAATTTAATTTTTTGGAATGAATTCTTGTATACAAATATAAGCAGATAGCGCCTTAAGAAATGTTTTGTGAAAGATTTATTCGTAAATATAATTTTTGGGTAATTTTGAATCTTTTATTGTGTAAGATTTAATCTTAAGTCTGGCATCACTGATTGCTTGTGGAGAAAACTTCCAAAAGCAAATATAAAAAAATAATAGAGTACGAAAAGACAAAATACTAAAAGTTTTGCTCATGCAGATTGCAATGCTTGCTGATACTGGTTTTTGCTCTCATTGTTTTTATGTACGCACACTCCGCAAAGTAGCGCGCATATTATGATTGCATCAACTCTTTGTAAATAAACGGCGAGTAAAATCAACACTGCAAATTTTTTTGCGGTGTTTAAAGTGCTCGGATGTGTAAAGTATAGAGTACATATGCGGTGTATTTATGGTTGCGGTGTGATCGCGCCGTTCTCTGCTACACACCTCCTTTTTCTTGACATATTGTTACTTGTTTACTACATAAGGGTTTCTAAATTTTTTTCTATAAAATATTTAAAGTTTAAATTAATTATTTTAAACGTTGTGGGTTAGATATTCATACATATGTATGTATGTATTTATGTATATGAGGTAAATTTAATTCGTATTATTTGTTTATAATTTAATATTGTTACAAAATTTAAATGTAGAATCATATTTAACGGACATAAAAATACAGCGGTGATTAAGCCCAGTATAATCAACCGTGTGCATGCAAATTTGAGCACTCAAATTCAAACTAACGGAAACAGAACATTCAAGAAAGTTCTAGAAACAGCAACGAGAATCTACTAGATTGTTTAAGAAATCTGTATGAAAAAATCTTCATAGCAATTGTAAACAAAGCCTAACGCCCTCCATTGGATTACGGATGAAATTTACAATTACAATTGGTTAGTTGATTCACCACCCACATGTTTTTACGTTGCTATAACAACAAAGCCACAAGCAAACTTATTTCCATAGCTGAGGATTTTTGTATTACGTTCGAGAACCGTAGCAAGTCAAATGCTATATAAGCCGACACTGCCAGGCACAAAGAAGTCAGTCTTGTTACTCGTGTATTACTTCGTGTATTTTATAAAACAGTGGTATTAAAGGAAATAAAACATCATTAAGTTCAAAATCAATTTCCGTTGTGTTTTTATTTTATTTTTGACTAATTAAAAGAACTCAAACAAGTAAACGTTATCGAAAAGGTCGAAACGTAACAATATTTATGTGTTTTGTGCTTAGCAAGCGTAGTAAATTTAATCAAGTAGGTATAATTCATTAGAGTGAAACCAGTGAGCAGTTTTGAATAATTGCTGTGGATGAAATTTAAACTAGATTACGAGTCTCATACCAAAAGCAAACAACATGAGTCCTTCGGGATGAAGACACTACCCCTTCGACTGGAGAGCCACTGATCCTCCAGGAATTGGCTTCACCCGACTGTTATGTCTGTTTGCTCTTGCAAAGGTTAAATTAAATTTTTTCAAGTTGAACTTATTACCATATTAAGAAATTTATTATTTGACCTATGTCGCCGTTTTATTTTAAGCAAAATTCATTATGATGATTAGTCATCCACAAATAAACTTCTTTTAAAATATTTTTTCAATTAAGTTTATTTTGTAAAAACGACGAAACATTCAAGTTGATCAGGCTTAAATGCTTCATAATTTCTACATAGGTGAATTCTATCAAAATAATTATTTGATGTTTTGAAAATTATTTAGTATAGTTCTATATTTGAATATAAAATGATTTTGTATAAGGCATCTAAGTACAATTATTAATTTTATTACACATGCCATTACTTCTTTTCAGAATAATTATTTGTGATATTTTTTTATAATTTTTTCTTTGGCCGTTTTAACATAATTCGAAAAATGTTAAGTATAATTATTTTTTTTCTGTGAGTTATATAGTTAAGTTTTTTCAAATTATTTCGCTTTGATCTAATAAATATAAAAATGTTTGTATTTTTTCTTTGTTTTATTATTTTACTTCGTGGCATTTTTAATTTTTCGTTTTTCTAATTTTATGTTTTACAATTTGCTGCATTTGTAAAAGCCATTTATCATTTGATTTTACCTGTGTCTATGAAATTCTCTATATTTTCCACTATATATTCTTAAATTTATCATAAGGTTCCTTCCGTATCAGTATATTATCGTTCAGATTTATATCTAAAGGTGTCCAAACTTGTTTGGACAATAACTTATTGAACATTTGTAGAATTATTATTAAATTATAACATTATCATTGAAGTGAAGTTAAATATTTTGATACATAAACCAATTGCATATAATCGCTGAATGTAATATCGTAAAAAATTATCTAATAGTTGATAGCACTTAAATACTGGAAAATGTTGGAATTGTCAATTGAAAATAAACCGCGCTTTTCTGAAACCCGAATGCTTAAAATGTAATAATGTTGAGTAAATTTTAATTATTCGTGAACCCTCATCAAACACAGACCTTACGTCCTTTTTCGCAACATTAATTGCAACTGAAATAAAATCTACAATTAAGTTGGTAATTTTCCTAACTTTTTTATTTAATTGGAAACCCGAGGTAAGCGCCCATAACTCTACTTCTCCTTAAATCGAAAACGATTGCAGTACTAACCCCCAATTACTTTCTTTTCCCAAACCCTGAATTATAATTGCGTGGAGTAATTATAATTTTCATCACCTTATAGATTGGCCACTACCTCAAACCCATCCCCCGTAATTTGGCCAACCATAAGGAGAATTTAATAATCCAGCAGCAGATTATTCATGGTCCTTCGAGCCGGATTGTTCCTACAGAACGAGTGGAATTGAACCAAACCAAATAACTAAAGAGAAGCATTTCACCATCACCAAAAATTATGAGGTAAAGTTAAAAAGCAAAAAAAAATCAGACAAAGCATCAGTCTATCCACGTCGCGTGCTTAACGTAAAGCTTTAAAATCGTGTATATTGTTCAAAAATTAAACCAAATCAAACAGAAAAAAGTGCGAATAACATAAACTAAATTTTATCGGTTAAGTGCGAAATCTCAGTAAAAGGGTTCAACGGTAAAACCAAGAAAAATCCCGCTAGCATTTAATTATATACCTATTCAGTTGTTCAGGTTGGTACATAGTTCGAACAGGTATATATATATATGGCTTGTCACAACGGGTTTCGTCAACCGTTTTTATATATGTATGTACGAGTATACATATGTACAAAAAACCTTTTCACACTTTGATTGTATACATTTCATGATTAATATCATTTAATTTAATATATTCTTATATACATACATACTACTTATATGCTAAGAATATTCCTTCAACATTTAACCAAAACCACCAAATTAACTCACTCTCAATACAAAACACACAAAATATTCACAACAAACCTAAATGATCTTTAATAAAACATAAACCTTGAAATACATAAAATTTAAAATAAACTTACATAAATACAGTCAGAAAAAAAACCTGTGACATACAAAAAAAATTAAATTCCACAAAATTAAAACCGCATATAACCGAAAATTATATAAAAAATATATATATACATATATATACAAAAGTGATGATAAAAGTATGTTTGTTAAATCAAAAAAAATTTTAAATTAAACAAAAGAAAAAAAAAGAGAGACACAAAAAACATCGATTCTCTTTTCCTCTCAGGTTGACAACAGCTCCTGATCAAAGTAAGTGTTTTCCATTTTTATCATTGTGTTCCTTGTGGGTTGCTCTTAATAATACAAAAAAAGGGAGAGACACAAATCAGTGCATTGTACTAAAGATCAAGTTGAAAAGGGCTCTCTTCTTTCATCCACCATTCACTTCATTTCATTGTGTTCCCTTTTGCTTGCCTTTAAAATACACATTCTCTAAACTCGCTCAACCTTTATTTCATGTCATTGTGTTCCCTTGTGCGTGCGCTCCAAATAAACGGTGGTAAAAGAGTCAGTCATTGCTTTGTTACATTTCCGATTTATTCCTTTGAATACTACACAAAGAACTCAAAGAAATAAAACCCAAGAGCTAAAGAATAGTGATTAAAGGAAATTAACAAATTGACATACTGACCTACATAATCAAAAATACATGATGGTTCACTGACTTAGGAAACAGTGGCAAGCAAAACAAAATATACTAAGTGAACCAGGATAAATGAGTGAAATAAATTGATGAAAAATTTAAATATTATATTTCATAATTACTATTACTCCAAGCAAACCATTATAAAAGGGTAGTTAATGTAACTACCGCGGAAAATTATAAACGGAAGTTTTTTTAGTAAAATTAATAGAAATTTTAATTTCTATTTTATGTTTTCAAACCATATGCTTGTTCAAGCTCATTAACTAATTTACTAAATTATCTCATCATTTCATAATTATTGGTTTAAATATATAATAAGAAAAATAAATTACAGTTAAAATTTGACCAATTAAAATATATGGGTCTTCTACTGGTCGTGCTCCAATTCATGTTAATAAAATTACTGTTGTTGTTATTAATCAAAATATAATTTGATTAATAGGATAAAATTGAATTCCTCGAAATTTTCTTAAATGATATAATGGTATAATAAATAGAATTGCAATTGATAAAATTAAACCAATTACTCCTCCTAATTTATTAGGAATTGATCGTAAAATTGCATAAGCAAATAAAAAATATCATTCAGGTTAAATGTGAATTGGAGTTACTAAAGGATTAGCAGGAATAAAATGATCGGGATCTCCTAATAAATAAGGATTAATTCATACTAATAATATAATTATTATTATTATAATAATAGACCCTACAATATCCTTATAGGTAAAATAAGGATGAAAAGGAATTTTATCAATATTTTAATTTAATCCTAATGGATTATTAGATCCTGTTTGATGTAAAAATAAAATGTGAATTAATGTTGTTGCTAATACAATAAATGGTAAAATAAAATGAAAAGTGAAGAATCGAGTTAAAGTTGCATTATCTACAGCGAATCCTCCTCATACTCATTGTACTAAATCAATTCCTAAATAAGGTATAGCTGATAATAAATTAGTAATAACTGTTGTTCCTCAAAAAGATATTTGTCCTCATGGTAATACATATTCCATAAAAGCAGTTCCTATTACTAAAAATAGAATTAATACTCCTACTATTCAAGTAGGTGTAAATAAATAACTTTCATAATATATTCCTCGTCCTAATCCGGAAATTATCATGTTATTTCCTATTCTAAGAATTCATTCCTGCATTCAAATATTTTCGGATCCATTATTAAGTTCTAACCCTAACTTATAACCCTAAATAACAAAGCCTATAACCCCTAAAGAAGAAACAATTCTCAAATATTTAATTTATTGCTCATATAGAAGAGTGAAATTTAAAGGCAACCCTAGTTCACCGAATGACACTAATTGATAATTGGTAATTATTAACCCCTTATACCTATAAAAACGTAACACAGAGCAATCCAAAGAACATCTCATCATTCCAGCACTAACATACACAAACACTTCCACCATACGCGTGAAAATAAAGGAAAATTAAAATTAGAATAAATAAAATTACATAAAATTTTATTCTTTTCAAAATTTGTTAAAGTAAAATTACAAATAAAGAAGAATTTACCGTTTGTATTTCTGTGTCCAATTAAAATTCGTGGGACGGCTCGATAACGAATTACATACTATAGATATTTGGGTTTAAGAATTTAGAATAGGTGTGCGTTTAACTTCCGCTTATTTAACCCCTCATAACACCCATTCTTGGTTTTAAACCTTAATCGTACTGACACCCAGTTATATTACTACTCGTAATCTAACACCCCTACGAAAATTCGAATCACCGATTAGTCAGCATTCCTTTGAGTAAAGTAAATAAACCATGACTTCCAATCAAGCCCCTTCACAATCCAATTCTAATATAAAGGAATATTTCAAGTTAGACTCCGATCACTTGCTCGCATTCTGTGAAACATTCCAGGAAACTCCTGTTGAAGATCAAACAGAATCTATTCTTGAGGTAAGATTGACAGATCTGAACGCAAGGTGGCATGGAGTGGATACCTCTGTAGTGCCATCCCTGACACTAACATCGATAACAACCCTATTTTAATACTAACGATTACAACTCTTGTTAAAAGAATAGATTTAACAAAAGAGAAGAATAAAAGCACAGACGATACTCAACACTCAAATAAAAAGGTCTTGTTTCTTTAAGATGATCAGGGAAAAACCATTAAATGGCGACCGTGATAAAAGAGAAGGTGTAGGCAACTGCATCTTAAAGAATTTTCTAAATTAAAATTAAAGAACAGCATCAACAAGGTGTTTCTTTTAATAAATTCACGAAATAGTATTTAAAGTGATAAGAAACTTGCAAAGTAAAAACTAAAATAATTTGTTTGCTCCAATTTAACTTGAACAACAATATATTATTTTCGACAACAAAATAGTGTGTATGTATGTATGTGTGTTGGCATGTGGTTTGATAAAAGATTTGGAAATCCAAAAAAGAAATTAACGTGTGGAGAGGAATTGACAAAATTAATAACATTAAAGTAGTTTCTACTTAGTTAAAAAAGTGAAAAAAAAAACTTAAGTTTTATAAACAAAAATTAATGTTGAACAAAAAAAAAAGTTGTGCAAAATTATTGTTCTCAAATTCACTTTGTTGTTTACTTTTTAAAGTAAAGTTTTACAAAATATTTTGCTGATACGCATTCAACAAGTAGCCTATAAAAAAAAAGAAGACTCCTGAAAAATAACTAAAAAATACGAGTAATAAACAAATATGTATGTATAACATAAAACCATTAAATAAAAATGTATGACATAAATTAAAAGCAACGGGACAAAGTAAAAACTTCCGAACCACATGTTAAAGAAAATACATATGTAAAAACGAAGCAAAATTATAAGTGGAATACAAAGAAGTAAAGTGTTTAAAAAACAATAAAATTGATACAACTTAAAACTAGTTCTGAGTTATGAAAACTATTCTTCAAAGAAACTACATAACACCATAAAAAGAATAAGTTAAAAAAAAGGAAAAGTAACTACATACAAAAGTACAGAAAACAAAAAAAAAGGGTACAGTCACGCATCGTGAATAAGTAAAACTCTTAAAGTGACAAAATGAGAATATAATCAAGATCAAATCAATAAAAAACAGTTATAGATCAAGAAAAAAAAACAACAAAAACAGAAGCAACAGAAAGAAATAACAGTGCGAAACAACAGAAAAGAAAAAGAAACAGAAATAAAAAGAAACAGAAAGAAACAACATGAAAAATCATCATAGAATGCCAACAACCAACACCTATGTAAATATTGGCCTACAATGTAAGTCACACTGCACGGGAACCGTAAACCAACACCTATGTAAATATGGGACCACAATGTAAGTCGAACTGCATGGGAACCGTAAAGGATGGAAAAGCTGTTTAGTTGAAAATTAATTCGTAATTTTATACACTATTTTATATACTAACCTATTCTACTTAAATTTATTTAAATTATATCTACTTAATTAAATACTTATTGCTAATATTATACATAATTATACACAAATACCTATACACATACTTATCGTTACCACTGTACATAAAAACATGCATAAATACTTAAATATTTACATACAATTAATATAAACACCTACAGTTATAGATATAAAAAAAAACAAAAAAATTTGGTTGTACATATTTTCTTATAAAATAAATCGTATATGGAAAAACTGTAAACACCATTATCACACTTTACACAACAGGGATGGCAAATAAGATTCTAACATAGTACCAATTGTTTTTGTTTGTCGAATTTAAGGGTACCAAAACAGGTTTTTAAAACATATTCAAATTTTTTTTTAGTCGAAAAAACTCATTCAATTGGGAAGTTGAATGATATATTCTCAATGAAATTCTGAAATATTAGCCTTTCTTACAATGCAAACTAATTGTAAAGGTTATTTTTTTGAGACTTTTGATCATGATCAGCATGAGTCTGAAATTACAGACTACGTTTTGTGTGCGTTAATTTTATTTAACCACTTTAACTTTTTGTGTAGTACTTCTCAAAATTTAAACTAGATAAAAGTCGCAAATGTTATAGTACCAATTTATTCATCCCTGGTACACAAAGCACACCACACATACACTACTACACATACGAAATAAATACAACACAAACAAGAATAAACCAAAAACTCTTCTTTTCTGCTTTATTTAGAAACCAGAACAAAAATGGTAATAATTAGGAAGCTATTGCTTCTACAATACGCTTTATAACAATAATATTCTCCACATCTATTTACCTACATATAAATATGTTATATACATATACAATACATAAAAACAAATAGGAAAAGTAAAAACGGAGAAAGAAAAAGATAAGAAAAGATCAAAAGCGACCAGACAAACAAGCCGACTATTTCCATTTTCTGCCGCCGACTATATCCATTTTCTGTCGCCGACTATCTTAATATTTTTGCCGCCGACTATCTGCATTTTTCTAATGCCGACAATTTAAATTTTTCTGCCGCCGGCTAGTGTCATTTTTATGCCGCCGACTTTTAATGGCGTCTTGTTTCTCTGTACACAAAATTAGAAGTATGTTACAGGTAATACATACAAATTAATGTTTTTACTTTTTGGTTAATTAAAAAAATAAATTTTTTTAGACGTCTATGCGTCTTTTTTATTTTAATTTATTTTCTTAACTCTAGTGAGTTAATCTTAATACATATGTTAATACTTAACTAAACTGATAATTCTGAAATATGTTGCTTAAATACTAGAAGATACATACTATCTTATCAACTAAATAATTGTAGGCAGTTACCTACATTTTAACATGATAAACCTTCTTTCTTTGTTTTCTTAAACAAGATTGATCATGTTTTATTCTGAGGGTGTTTACAAAAGAACATTTAGATAATGTGTTTATAATTTACAAGTACATTTAGGTAAAGTGTCTTTGTTTCTTATGATTGAACATGGTTTATTATCTTACAATTTAGAGAAAGTGTTTGTGTTATGAATCATTACTTATACCTACATAGTTATCGTTTGTCTGTGAGGGTATTCTACCTGTCGTTCTTAACTCTCCCCTTACTTAAAAATGAATCGTCCCGATTTATATTTATTTACTGTTTATTTCTTGTCTGATTTTTTCTAGTTCTCTATTATATAAAGCCTGAAGATTTTTTTGTGTCTTAATTTGCCTGAGGGTTATATAATACTTTGTTACCTTCAGTATAATATGTATAGATATTAATATGGTGATAATTATTAATGTTATATACAAGAAATATTTGATAGGGTGTCTTTCTATTGGGATTAAAAATTTCTTTAATGAATCAATGTTACTGAATGCGAATTCTGAAGAGGATGTCATTATTTTGATAATCTCTAAGTCATCGTTATGTTTGTCGTGTACAGCTTCTATTATGCTTTTATGAATGTTTATGTAAGTTATATTATTAATTATCACTTTGTCCGTATATTTTACTAATATAGTTCCTTTTATGAGTTTGTTGTTTACGGTATTTGTACCGTCCAAAAGAATGAATCCCTCGTCTATTTCTAGTAACGGATAATTATATTCTTGTATTATTATGCATTTAGCTTTCCTATTTTCTATTAATGGTTTAATACAGTCATCATTTTTTTGTTGATTTTACAAATATTTTTGCTCAAGTAATTTTTACAGTTATTTACTCTCGTATAAATATTATTACAGAGAGCAATTTCTTTGTCGGTGGATACTTTCCCATGTTTAATACTTATTGGTGTAAATTTAAACAATTGGCAGTAGTTATTTATAAGTGGATACTTATAGATATTGATGAAGGTGTCATTACTTCTTGCAATATAAATGTCAGAATATTCCAATATATTTATAATTGGTATGAACGATAATTTCTGTTCTGATACTTCCTTTACATCGTCCAAGCTTAGTGATTCTGCTAGATATTCGTTATTTTTAGCAGCATTTATAGTTCTTACTAATGTTAATAGTTGTTCATGAATTTGTTCGAGCAGGATGTGGCTTTCTGTTATTTGGCCTTGCATGGAATCCAGTAACTTTTCAAATCTGGAGTTAATGAATTTTTGTTTTTCATTATTTTCAATTAAGGCATTTATTTTCGTTTCTATTTGAATTACGTCATCATGGTCTGGTATACCAGTGATAAACTTCAGTGTGGATCCTAAGAAATTTAGTCCTCGTTTCTCAATTCTATGTTGATTAAGTTGATCAATTAATATATCTATTTTTTTATCCAGATGTGTCCTTCTAAGGTAAAGTAAGAATATTTGTTACGTATTCCTTCATATGTCGTATAGATTTTTGTTAAGTTGGTTACATGGAATAAATACGCGAACTTGTCAAATAGGAATACGTCATCTGTTCTTGTTAGAATAAACTTTTTATTTGTTACGTCTTCGATTTCAGTTATTGCTTCTGGTGTCTGGAATGATATTGCCAGTGCGACTAATATCAGGTATACTTGGTTCATTTTTGTTAATTGTCGTATTTTTTATATTATTTTTATGTATAATTTTTCCTCCTTGGGTTAAAATCGTGTCCCCACGGTCTTCCTTAACAATTTCTTTCTTGTATCTGGGCAAATTCTTGTTTCTGATTCCTGTGATTTTTACCAGGATTTGTGTACCTTCTTCAAATATTCGGTGTTTTGCTTTCCTATTCAGTCTCTCTAATACTTTATTTGATGCTTGTCGTAATTTTCTTATGATTTCTTCCTTGTTAAATTTTATTGTTCCGAAATATACTTCCCTAGGCCTATATCCTGTTACGGAGTGTATTGAATTGTTAAGCTCCTTGATGGCTTTGAATATTTCGTCTTTTGTTGTAGATGAATTCTTTATTTTGAAAATACGCGTTAGCTCACTTATAGAGTTATGAGCTCTTTCTACTTGTCCGTTTGCTGATGAGCGATGAACTGGTGTCTCTATTTTTTTCACATTATGCTTTATACACATCTGTTTGAATGCTGGTGTGATAAAACTTGCTTCGTTATCGGTCATGAGTCGTTTGCATTCAGGAAAGTTATTAGTAATTATTTCTTCCATCTTATTCTCTATATTAGCTTTAGTACTAAGTTCGTGAGCGACTATATATTTGGAAAACTTATCTATGGTTACTAAATAAGTGATTTTATCATTGTAGTAAATATCTGCATGTATGTATTCTCTAGGTTGTGTTGGTATGTCTGAATCGCGAAGTGGTTCTTTAGTTGGATTTCTTTCATAACGTCCAAATAAACAAGCGGAACAATGGTTATTAAATTGCTTGGCATCTTTCTTTATGCTTGGCCAATAATATTTTTCAAGTATTTCTTTTGTTATATTATTAAAGCTCCTATGGGCTCTATTGTGGGTTTCTTTTGTTATATGAAGTTGTTCATTTCTGTCTATTATATCTTTCAGTTTCTTTGGCGTATGTATGAAATGATTACTGACAAATGTTTGTTTTATTATTTCTGCGCATTTGTATAAGTCTTCTGTATTCATATGTATAGCTATGACTCTGTTGGGCTGCAGTATTTTCTTTAATTCGATTATAAGATCGTCGTTATTCATAAAATTGATAGTATGACGTATTTTATTAGAAAAAATAGTTCGTGTTCTTGTTTCAGTAAGGTTTGGTGTTGGTACGAGTTCTAGTTGTATGCCGTATGTATTAAAGGGTTGTGAAACAGTTTTTATTATCTCACTAGCGGAACTTTCGGCGGAATGTGTAGTGTCGATGGATGAAGTATTGATTATTTGTCGAGACAAGGCGTCAGCTACAACATTTTGTGTTCCTGGCTTATATTTGATTTTCGCGCCATAGTCTTCTATGATAGACTTCCAGCGTTTTAGTTTGTGATTTGGATTTTTTTCGGAGATTGCGTAGGTGAGTGACTGGTGGTCAGTAAAAATAGTTAAATCGGCTATGCCATAAATGTAATTTCTTAATTTCTGTAATGACCATATAATTGCCAATAATTCTTTCTCATTAGTACTATAGTTTTGTTCTGTACTACTCAATGTGCGAGATAAAAAATATATTGGGTTCTTATTTTGGCTTAATACTGCTCCAATAGCTATGTTGGATGCATCTGTAGTAAGCTCAAAAGGTTTTTCGTAATCAGGTTGAAATAATTCGACCTGCTCTTTCAGTTTTGATTTTAACGTATCTACAGCATCAATGGCTGCTTGGTCTAAGTAAATTTTTGTGTTATTACTTTTATTCTTGCCTATATGGGCATTTTCTCCTTTTAAATGAACCGTTAATGGTTTCGTAATTTGTGCATAATTTTGTACAAATCTCCTATAATATCCAGTTAATCCTAGAAAGCCTCGTAAATCCTTAAGTGTAGTGGGAATGGGAAATTTCTCAATAGCTTTTATTTTCTCGGGGTCTGTTGTTATTTTATTATGTTTAATAATATGACCTAGATATTCTACTTCAGTCATAAAAAATTTAGATTTTTCGTCCGAAATTTTAAGGGTGGCTTGATTTAAGGCATTGAACACCATGTGTATGTGTTTCATATGTTCTTCTAAAGAAGATGAAAAAATTAAAACATCGTCGATGTAGACGTACACGAATTTCCCTATGAATTCTCTAAGTATGTCATCTACACAACGTTGGAAAATAGATGGAGCGTTTTTTAAACCGAAAGGCATACGTACAAATTCGTATTTACCTCCATTAACGCAAAAAGCTGTTTTTTCTCTATCCTCCTTTTTTATTTTTATCTGGTGAAAACCAGATTCTAAATCTAGCGTGGTGAAGTATTTGGCATTTCCTAAGTTTTGTAATGTAACATTGACATCAGGTATGATGTATCTATCTGTTACAGTGTGTTCATTAAGTTTTCTGAAATCTATGACCATTCGTCGTTTTGGTTTCCCGTTTTTGTCTAATCCTTTCTTGTGTACGGTCAACATTGGTGAATTATAAGGGCTATAGCTTTTTTGTATAATCCCTTGTTCTAGTAGGTTCTTTATTTCTTCATTCACGAATTCAGTATCATTTAAATTGCCTGGATATTGTTTAGTCCAGATTGGTTCTTTAGTTGTTGTTCTAATGCTAGCTTCTATGGCTGTTGTGAATGGTAAAGGTCCTATTTTATTATTTTGTTTCATAAGTTCATTAATCTCTAATTCGTATTTTTTATCTCCTATGGAGTAGTTTATTTTTTGTATTTTTTCGGGGACTATAAACAATTTTTTCCCAATGTCTATGACTGCTTCTAATTGTGTTATGCCCTCAACTCCTAACATTAAGTCGTAGTCGTCATTAGTTTGTAATTCAAAAAATTCTAATTCCTTCTTTAATACACTTATTTTTTGTTTGTAATTTAATATCGATTCACCGTGCATGGTAATCATTCTAAATGGTTTAGTCTTAATTCTATTACCTAAAACTAAATTTTTATTAATATAGTTATGGGTTGCACCGCAATCAATGAAAATTTTATATTCTTTGTTACCCTCATCTTTCAAAAAAATATAGTACAACCCGCCTATTAGTTTAAATTCTTATATATATTATTATTAGAAAATGAATTGCTACCTTTTTGTGCTGTAGTGCTGGTATTATCGTCTTCTTGATGATTTGTTTGTATTCGGTTGTTCCTCTGTATTTTATATTGTTGTTGAAAATTACCGCTTTGCTCTCTCATTCTTTTCCAGGGTTGACTATGGAAACCTTGTTGTGGTAGTTGTTTGGTGTTGCCCGAAGATGTATCCATTGGCTCTGGTCTAGATACATTCTGATGTTGCCAATTCGGTCGTTGTAAGTTGAATGGTTTGTACGACGGACGTCTAAAGTTGTTATTTTGCTTGTTGAACTGTAGTTGGTCTTTCTGGTGATGTTTTGGAGGTTGTAATCTGCTTACATTGGTTGTCTTTCCTAGTTGAAAGTCCCTATGGGTGTTGTCATGCTCAATTGTCTGTGCTATGGCATAGGCGTGCTCCAGATCTCTAATGGGATTTCCATATAGTGTTGATCGTATGAATTCGTTATGAATTCCATTCTTAAATGTCCTTACTGCGTCTTCCATAGCGTGTGCAGTCATGCATTTTATAGATTCAGGTGGGTCTCCAGACATGGATATTTTTGCTGTGACGACAGTTAGGGCTTTACTTACGTCGTCGTGAAATTCGGATAAGGTTTTTCTCCCTTGAGTTAGTTTAGTTAACTATTCTTTGAGTACATACAGTGGACGTTGGTCACAATATGTGTAGTCCAATCTGTTTATTATGGCCTCAAAATTAAAAATGGTGTTGTGGTTCAATAAAATGTCAGCAGCAGGGCCGGTTATTTTCGATTTAATTATTGAAAGGGCCTCTACGTATCGATTTGAATGACAGTGTTGGCTGATGCTATCCATTAGTCTCGTTGCGTCTTCTCGCCATAGACGGTACTTGTTTTGCGTGCCGTCAAATGTGGATAGGGCTTTAAAGATTTCCAAATTTGTTTCGTTTGGATTATTGTAGCTGGCAGTCCTTGGTTCTAATGCTTCGGCTTGGGGATAATTTACTGCCGGATTCGTTGGTATTTGGTCGAGTCTATTTCTTAGTGCCGCGTTTTCTTCCATTACTTTTTCTAGTGTTGCTTGCAAATTAGCCATTTGCTGGATGATTTGACTCAAATCTGTTTGTGCCATCTTTTCCAAATCTCTATTGTTGTCGAATATATTTTGTCTGAATCTTTTCATTAAAAGTATTAAAGATTTTCTTCACTTTGTAACTGCTTTTCACTTAATCCTTTTTATGAGGATTTAAAAATTTTCTTTTTTGTTTTCACTATGTGACTTAATCCTTTTTTTGACAAGGAGGTTTGGTCCGCTCTCTTAGAGTAACAAAGTATATGCTACTCCTGGCAGGATCGCCAATTAAAGTTTTTACTTTTTGGTTAATTAAAAAAATAAATTTTTTTAGACGTCTATGCGTCTTTTTTATTTTAATTTATTTTCTTAACTCTAGTGAGTTAATCTTAATACATATGTTAATACTTAACTAAACTGATAATTCTGAAATATGTTGCTTAAATACTAGAAGATACATACTATCTTATCAACTAAATAATTGTAGGCAGTTACCTACATTTTAACATGATAAACCTTCTTTCTTTGTTTTCTTAAACAAGATTGATCATGTTTTATTCTGAGGGTGTTTACAAAAGAACATTTAGATAATGTGTTTATAATTTACAAGTACATTTAGGTAAAGTGTCTTTGTTTCTTATGATTGAACATGGTTTATTATCTTACAATTTAGAGAAAGTGTTTGTGTTATGAATCATTACTTATACCTACATAGTTATCGTTTGTCTGTGAGGGTATTCTACCTGTCGTTCTTAACTTACATACATGTGCAGCGCAAAATAACAAAATAAAAAGGTCAAATAGACGGAGTTTTTTTTAATCTTTTTTTTGGTCAAAAATAACAAAAACAGTGGAAAACAATAAAATTCGAATGGCAAATAGAAAGAAAAAATTAACTCTTCCTATAAAAACATTCAATATTTCCTTCAGTTTAGGAACTTTTTTTTTACATACATTTTCTCATTTTATTTGGATAATATTTTCAAAATTTAATACTGGTATAGCCAGTTGTGCTAGCTGCTAACCTTTTTGTTCTGGAAAAAACGTTTCAGAATTTATCTATATTTTTGCGTAGTACCAGAAACCAATAAATAAAATTTTCTGCTATTGTTTCAAAATCGTGTTGTACGATTGTTATCCATAACGAAGTTGAAATGTCGATCCTTCACATACAAATATTAAGTTATGCTCAAACTTTAAATGACTGATTTTAGTCAAAACTTTTTCAATGATCTAATAAATGAATTTTTTTGTATAAAGAAAAGAATTTTGCAAAAACGTCCAGTTTCAGCAAAGGAAACTAAAAGAACGGAATACATTACTTTACTTGTTGATAACTATAACGCAATTCTTTCGTACGCAAATTTACATAGAAGCGAAATATTAGAAAACAAAACAACACGGAAGAGACTAACACATTGTAGAGAACTATTGGTGAGGTGTTTTGGCAAGTTAGACTGTGGAATAAAAGTACCCCATAACGTCTTGTCGTTCGAACTAGTTGACAGTGAACTTATGACAGACTCTGAGTCAGATTCTGAAACTAAATCCTTAGAAGAAGAAAACCCAGTAAATTCGGATTCAGAAATCAAATTATCAGTAAACAATACACCAATTCCTTATATAAAGACAGATTCGGAAATTAACTTATCAGTACGCAATACTACAAATTCTCCCATAGAATCAGAAATACCAATAATGGCCTCGTCAGAACAAAAGAAAAACTTCATTAGCATGTGCGCTAACATGATCAGGGAAAACTATAGTGGTGATCCACTTACGCTAGACTCCTTTATTGACAAAATTAATTTAGTGAAAGATTTAACCGATGATAATCTAAAGCCTACTTTTGTAGCGTTTATAAAATCAAAGCTAGAGGGAAAAGCTCGTGATGCATTACCCGAAAGCGTTGTCACCGTCGAAGAAATAGTATTTGCGCTACGACAAAAAATAAAACCAGATAACTCTAAAATAGTTATAGGGAAGATCGGAGCCTTAAAAGTAAAGAATGACAATTATACAGATTTTTCTAAACAAGTAGAGGAACTGACAGACGCACTCGAAAGATCACTCGTTATGGAAGGTATAACAAAGAAAAAAGCTCAAGAAATGGTGGTCGAGCAAACCGTTACTGTTTGTCGTTTAAATGCGAAATCAACTCTCGTCAAATCAATAATTGCCTCGTCAACATTTGCGGATCCGAAAGACGTAGTTGCAAAACTGATTGTAGAGCAAACGGCTGAGACAAACGCAAGGCAGGTGTTGGCACTCCAATCACAAAGTAACAATCCAAGATTTTCAGGTCATACTAATCGTTCCAACAATTTTAGAAGAGGAAATACCTACAGATATGGCAATAACATTTCACGAGGATCTAATCATTACTGTAGTAATTATAATACCAATTATAGAAACAATAATCCACCTAACCGGGGACAAAACCGTTTCAATAGCAACAATAATGATAGACAAAATAATAGCAACAACTACAACTACAGACAAAATAACAATAACAATAACTAGGCAAAATAACCGAACTGCTAGGACGATGCATTTAAACGCATCAGTCCCTCAGCAGGAAACGTTGGGGGAAGCAGAGAACCATTAGTTAATCAAGATAACTTACAAATACTTAGTAACAAAAACCCACCATACAAACCCACAAAATTAATATACAGCTTAAATTTAAACTTCTCTGATTTCATTAATTTATCCTTTTCCGAATCAGATAAGTCATGTACATTCTTGATTGATTCCCAGGCCGATATTTCTTTGGTAAAAATATCATGTATAAAACCAAATACACGACTCAACAAAATGGAAATTATCAACATTACAGGCGTAACTACCAATTCTGTTCAAACATTAGGTACAATCCATGGTAACATACTTGTTCAAAATAACTTTATTTCTCAAATTTTTCATGTCGTTAAAGATGATTTTAATATTCCCACAGAAGGAATACTTGGAAAAGATTTTCTGAAAGCTAATAGATGCAATATTAACTACGAGAATATGACAGTTTCAATACGTTGCTACAACAAAATCATAGAAATCCCGATGGAACACGGTACAGACACTGACAATTGTATAATACCACCAAGGTGCGAAGTTTTTAGACTCTTTAATTTAGGAAAAATAACGGAAACAGTTTTTGTAGATTCGCAGCAAGTTTGCGACGGAGTTTTCATAAGTAAATGCATCGTAGATTCACAAACACCAATGTTGAGAATACTGAACGTAACAAATGAATATAAACGTATAAACAATTCCAATATCAAAATAGAGAAACTCTCGAATTATAATATAGACTCAATAAATACTATCCCACAGGGAAAGGTACGCATTGAAGTACTGAAAAACCTATTAAAAACGCGTATGCCAAGTGATGTAGAAGAAAAACTTATGCCTTTATGCGAAAAGTATGCCGACATATTCGCATTAAAAGATGAAAAACTTACAGCTAATAATTTTTATGAGCAGAAACTCAGACTAAACGATACTTCTCCCGTGTACATAAAAAATTACCGTTTACCATACTCGCAAAAACAAGAAATTGATAAGCAGGTGAAGAATTTGCTGCAGAATGATTTAATAGAGCCAAGTCAATCCAATTATAACAGTCCTTTAATTCTCGTTAAGAAGAAAAGCGTAGAAGGTCAAAGCCCATATAGAATGTGTGTGGATTATAGAGCGTTGAACAAAAAACTTATAGCCGACAAATTCCCACTCCCAAGAATCGACGACATTCTGGACAATTTAGGGCGAGCCAAATATTTCTCAACTCTAGATCTCTTCTCAGGGTTTCATCAAATACCCTTACATGCAGAGTCGCGTGACGTAACGTCATTCAGTACAACTTCGGGATCTTTCCGATGGAAAGTTCTCCCCTTTGGTTTAAACGTGGCACCAAATTCCTTTTCACGCATGATGAGCATTGCATTTTCGGGATTACCCCCAAACCAAGCATTTTTATATGTCGACGACGTAATCGTTATTGGTTGCAGTTTACAGCACCACCTAAAAAACTTGGAAAACGTTTTCAAAACTTTCAGAAAGTCCAATTTAAAAGTTAACCCAAATAAGTGCAATTTTTTCCGACCGGAAGTAACCTTTTTGGGTCATAAGTGTACTGCAAACGGTATTTTACCAGATGACTCCAAAATAGAAACGGTTCAACATTACCCAACACCTACTGATAAAGACGCGGTCAGAAGATTCGTAGCATTCGCGAACTACTACCGGCGTTTTATCGAAAATTTTGCAAATTTGGCAGCATCATTAAATTTTCTAACTAGAAAAAATGTACAATTTAAGTGGGACGAAAAATGTCAAAACGCTTTCAGTAAATTGCGATTAGCCTTACAATCACCTAGAATACTTCAATACCCAGACTTCGCGAAACCTTTCACAATAACTGTAGATGCTTCAAAAACAGGCTGTGGAGCAATTTTAAGCCAAGTCAACAATAATAACGATTTACCAATCTATTTCGCCTCCAAAACATTTAACTCAGCAGAACAAAAAAAACCCACAATTGAGCAAGAACTGCTTGCAATTCACTTTGCTATTACACAATTTCGACCATACGTCTATGGTACTCATTTTACAGTTAGATCAGATCATCGTCCGCTGGTTTATCTCTTTAACATTAAAGACCCATCGTCTAAACTCACACGAATAAGACTAGAACTCTCAGAGTACAATTTTACCGTAGAATACATCAAAGGCAAATCTAATGTAGCAGCAGACGCATTGTCAAGACTCACAATAGATGAGTTAAAGAATATTTCAAACAATCAAGTGCTTGCGATGACAACTCGCTCAATGTCAAAAAAATCAAACGATATCGAACTAAAACCGCCTCATGAAAATGAAAAACTTCTCAATCTAAAAATTTACGATAACTTTTCCCACAACTTTAGTAAGAAAGTAGCAAAAATAAGAACCGGAATACTTTATAATGATCATAATACAAAAACATTACGCGTAAACATATATCGAAAATTTAAAAAACTGTTATCTCTAGACTTTGATTTCGTTAACGAAACAATTAGTTTTGCCTATTTGCTTTCGAGGCTAGAAAAAGAAGCCAACGTTCAAGGAATCTATAGTGCAGAATGGCCAAAAGATGATTTATTTTTCAAAATTTTTACAATACAAAAATTAAAAGATTACGGTAATAAAATACTAAAGACTCTTGAAATAATTCTTACTGAACCTATCGCGATAGCAAAAAACGAAGATGAGAAGATCAAAATAATGCAAATATATCATAATGACCCAGTATTAGGAGGTCATTGCGGACAGAAAAAGCTTTACGCTAAAATTCGAACAAAATATTTTTGGAAAAACATGACAAAAGACATAGCAAAATTTGTGAGAAACTGTACAAAATGTTGTTTAAACAAAGTTAAGCCTGCAAATACTGAAAAGCTTACTTTAACTCCCACTCCTGCCAAAGCATTTGAAATCGTAGTTTTAGATACGATAGGACCCTTGCCTCTATCAGCCTTCGGAAATAAATACGCTCTTACACTCATGTGTGATCTAACAAAATATCTAGTAACCATTCCAGTGCCTGATAAGTCAGCCCAAACAATTGCTCGTGCAATTTTTGAGAATTTTATCTTAATATATGGAAGAATGAACACAATTAAAACAGACCAGGGAACTGAGTTTAAAAACGAAATATTTAGCGAATTATGTAAATTGTTAAAAATTACATTAAATTTCTCAAGTGCTTATCACCACGAGAGTGTGGGAACAGTGGAACGTAACCATCGTGTCTTTAACGAATATATACGGGCTTACATAAACGAAAACATGACAGACTGGGATACTTATCTAAAATATTTCACTTTCTACCACAACACCACACCAAATACCGTTTTTGATAATCAGTTCACTCCTTTCGAGTTAGTTTTCGGTAGAACTGCAACGATGCCGAACGGGACTAAGACAAATTTGGATCCTATATACAATTTAGAAAACTATAGCAAAGAGGTGAAATATAGATTGCAAAAAACGAACATTCTTGCAAAGAACTTAATCGAAAAACACAAGGAGAGAAACAAGAAGTTTTATGACAGATTCGCGAAACCATTAGAGCTACAAGTAAATGACAGTGTCTTATTACAAAAAGAACCGTACGATAAGCATAACAATATTTATGAAGGTCCTTATGTTGTAGAAGATGTAAATGGGGTAAACGTTACAATCTATAATAAAAAAACAAAGAAAAGAAAAATCATTCACAAAAACAGAATTCGAAAGATGTAAACTAAATTAAAGATACAAAAATATAACTACTCATTTTCACACATTCAATATAAACACAGTTTAGGAAAGTCCTAAAACCAATACTTTAAAATCCAATTTCTTTATTATTAATATATAAAAAAAAAAAAACAAACAAAAACAAATATTATTTCTAATGATATGAAATACTAAACAAACAATGTAACATATTATCGAATTTAATATTGATTTTTTGTAATTAAAATAAGGATCATGTAATAACCAAGCGTGATCACCTTGATTATTTCATCATCTTTTTAATAGTTTTAAATGAAAAAAAATACAAAATTTTTAATAAATTTATAAATCTTTTTATTTAAAACAAAAAAAAATGTAAAATATATACATATATATATTAAAAATATATTAAATTATAAACAAATAATATGAATTAAATTTGTTTTATATACATATATTTAACAAAACATAAAAACTACATTATTAAATTATTGCATTGGATACTTACTCATATAAATTAAGGAAAAAGCAAGAACGAAACAAGTCTGGTACCTCTTGTTTGGTTCTTCCTTTTTGAAAAGAAAAGGGAGGTGTAGTGCCATCCCTGACACTAACATCGATAACAACCCTATTTTAATACTAACGATTACAACTCTTGTTAAAAGAATAGATTTAACAAAAGAGAAGAATAAAAGCACAGACGATACTCAACACTCAAATAAAAAGGTCTTGTTTCTTTAAGATGATCAGGGAAAAACCATTAAACCTCGTATAGGAAGCTCATGTCATGCACAGACATTGCTATCACGCCCGAAGTCAGAAAGGATGCACAACAAACATTTGGGATGTGCAGGGACTCCTATTACCATTGCCACGCCCAATTGAATGATTTATTAAAGGGTTTTCGGATTAACTCTTTTAGCAATCCAGACCTACAATCAACGGCACACACTACGATGCGACAACAGCTTTCCGCCCATACGTTCACACAGGATACCTCAAGTAATTGTATACAGCTACCTCCATGCGATACAGAGATATTCTATGGCAGTTACGAGCAGTGGCCCTCATTCCGTGATATGTTCACCGCAGTGTACATAAATCATTTTAAACCAGTGTTACCACTTTATGTGTAATTACACATATCATGTGTAATTTTTATTTTCATATGTAGCCCATGTGTAATTGTCTGCATGTGTAACTCATGTGTAATTTAAAATTTTATCGTTTTTGAGCACTACTTTTTTATTATTTTTTTTTTTTTCAGTTTTCAACACTTGCATTTAAAAAAATAAATCTATGTAGGTACGTCCTTTTCTATCACATAAGAATATTCATTGTGACTAAAAAAATATTTTGCAAGCTTACATCAAGGCGAATTAATTTTATCAGGTGGTGTTACTTATAAAACAACTACAACAAATCAATAAAATTTGACACCTCAGCCTCTATTTCGACATGTATAAATTTTGACATGCCAGCCTCTAATATGCGGAAAAAAAGTAGAACAGCTGTGCTTGTGAACAGACCTGTATTATTGGATCATGGCTTACATCACAAATTCTAATGTACAAATATAGTTGTGCCATGCATCACAAAGAAGAATCACAGACTTATAATTATCTTATGTTTTTCTCCAGTTTTTGTCACAACAAATCAAAAGGTGTTAATATACTAGGCAAACCTTAAAAATTTATTTAAAAGTGAGTTTAATTTTAATACTTATAGATTCTTGAATAACTGGTAAGTTATGTATATAAAAAAATCTTTACGTTCACCGTACAAATAAATTTTTTTTGTTTTGCAGATATGTCTAAAAAGAACGTATTTAGATTCCAAAGTGAATGGCTACGTTTGACCGATTTCAAAGGTTGGCTTATCAAAATAAATGACAATGGGAAAGATGCTGCATTCTGTAAGCTGTGTAATAAAAAACTGAAGTGCCATAAGCCAGTTCTTTCAAGACATATGCAGACAAATTCCCACCAAACTGCTGTTTCTGCTATTAAATCCACAACCAACATTACCAAAGCCTTGCAGAATTCAACATCAAAGAATGAAAGCGTTAAGAGAGCTGAACTAAAAATGGTTGGAACATTAACTACTAACAATTTGGCATTTAGATTAGTAGATGATCTTATTCCAGTATTAAAGTCATGTCTGCCGGACTCCGATATACTTAAAGATATAAACCTTCATAGAACAAAAGCAACAGCTTTGGTGAAAAATGTTTTAGGCCCAAGTTTTTCTAAGGAACTTTATTATAAATTGCAGAAAACCGTGTTTTCTATAATAATAGATGAAACAACAGACGTTAGCACAACGAAGCAGATCGCTTTTACTACAATTTATTATAACGATGAAACATCCCGGGTACATTACTCTTTTTTTGATTTCAAAGAGAGTGGATCATCCACAGCAAAACAAATTTTTGAGCATCTCAAAAGCACAATTATAGAAAAAGGTATTCCTTTTGAAAATCTAGTTGGATTTGCATCAGATACACCTAATGTAATGTTTGGACAGTATAATTCAGTAGCTAAGTTGTTAAAAGAAGAAAAGCCAGATATTGTTTTGATAAAATGCTCGTGCCATCTAATACATTTGGTAGCGTCGAAGGCCTGTCTGAAACTTCCAACATATTTGGAAGATTTACTTCGCAATCTTGGATCTTATTTTAACAGGAGCTATATTCGCCAGAAAAAGCTTAAGGAATTTCAGGAATATTTTCAAACGGGTTCATAAAATATTGTCCCCTGCCATTACAAGATGGCTCTCATTACATTCATGTGTTAATCGTGTTTTAGAACAATATGAGGTCTTAAGAAGTTTTTTAAGGCTAGAAGTTTTTGAAGATCCCTCCAAGACTACTGAATCAATGCTGCTGGCATTAGATGATGAAAAAACAAGAATTTATTTCGAATTTTTATCGTACGCCTTGAATATTTTAACTTCATTTAATACTCTTTTTCAATCAGAAAAGCCAGTACTGTATAAAATGAAATCCGAAATAATGCATATAATGCAAACTTTTTATTCAAATTACATAAAAATGGATGTTTTAAAATCCCAATGCTTATGGGAAATCAACCATTCAGATGAAAATATATATATTAACGAATATGATATATATATTGGTGTTGCTGCTCAGGAATCTTTGACAACAACCTCTAATTCTGAAAAAAAATTATACTTCAAGATTGTCGGGAGTTTTATATCGAGACAATTCGTCAAATCAAAACAAGATTTGATTTTAGTGACGATATTTATACAATTGTGGATATTGTTGATCCCAAAATTGCCCAATCTTTTCAACCTAAATCCTTGTGTTTGTTTAAAAAAAGATTTCCATCCTTCGATATTGATTTGCAAAAACTTGATAATGAGTGGCGACAACATGCACTCTTAGATTTTGAAAAATTTGGACTTCATAGTAATTTGGAGCCAGAAGATTATTGGATAAAGGTTTTTGAATTGAAGAATTCCTTGGGAGACAAATTATTTCCTACTTTGCAAATAGTTATTAATTTTATTTTCATTTTACCCTTTTCGAACGCTGCTGCTGAGAGAATATTTAGCAATTTAAACAATTGTAAGACAGATTTAAGAAATAAACTGGCATCTGATACCATTTCATCGATATTATTTACTAAAGAAGGAATACATAGAAATGGTGGACCAAATTTTGAACCTACTCAAAAAATGATAAACAAAAAGTGGAAGCTTTAAATACCTGGGAAAATCCAAAAAATTTGATCTCAATATAAACGTGATATATTTTACTTTGTTTATTTTTAAGTTATAAATTACTATATGAAATAGTATGACTTTTTTGTTTTGTTTTTAAACGTTATTTTAATGAAATAAAAAAACGATTCATCGTTAATTAAAAAAAATTTAATTCTTTTTTTTTAAACAAAAAACTTATATGTAATCTTAAATTCAAAACAAAACACGTTATTTTGCAAAAAAAAGAGCATGTGTAATTCCTAATTTCATGTGTAATTTTGACATGATCCATGTGTAATTTATCATTTCGTTGGTGGCAACACTGCTTTAAACTCACTCCGGTTACAAAGCTCTACCATCTTCGCAATAAAACGAGAGGCGAGGCAGGTGCCATAGTAAAACGATATCCACTGTCTAATGATAATTTCGATCTTGCATGGAACGCTCTAAAGACCCGTTACGAAAACAAACGAGTTCTAGTAGACAATCAAATTAAAATCCTCTTCGATATCCCAGCAGCCACAACTGAAGATATTGAATCAATAAGGAGAATTCAATCCTCCGTGAATGATTCCCTGGCTACCCTTAGATCCCTTGATGTTCAATTGGAAAGTTGGGACCCGATACTTATACGATTGATTTCTACAAAACTTCCAGAAGTTACTTTAGCCCTTTGGGAACAATCCCTTGCATTCCCCCGCGAGTTACCCAAATGGTCACAAATGTCCCAGTTTCTCGTGGACAGATACGAAGCCGTAGAGAGGCTTAGTAGTATTCAAACCTCTAAAGGCGCAATTAGTTTCACTCGTAAAACCTCATCCAACGTACAAACCTATGTTTCACACGAAAATTTAACTTCGGCTTGCAAGTTATGTAATGAGCACCATAGCCTCAGAGCTTGCCCAAAATTCAGAGCCTTCACAGTGCAGCAGAGAATCGATTATGTGTTTCAGAATAAAGTCTGTAATAACTGCCTAGCCCTATCTCACTTAAAAGCGAATTGCAAAAGCAAATACACGTGTGTACATTGCAAAAAATCGCATCACACTCTTTTGCATATGAAGCAACAAGCTCACGACTCTAACCTGGGCTCGGAAAAAACACAAACCAAAGAAAACCCGAATAATCACTATGTGAGTCAGAAATCATTTCAAACCGCTACTTCACCTTTTAAAAATGACTCAACAGATATGCGTCCTAGCACGTCAAGGCAGGTTCAATCCAATTGCTCTACTAGCAATGAAGACATTTTATTGCGTACAGCACTAATGCATATAGAGCATAGGGGTGAACTATTTACCGTTAGAGCCTTGATAGATCCCGGATCTCAGCGAACATTTTTAACAGAGAAGGTACGAAATCGGGTGCAACTACCCTATCAAAAGTCTCAGTTTGACATTATTGGTATAGGCGGGCAAAAACAATCAACAAATAAAGAGTCAGAGTTTGTTTTGTATGCCAAAAGATACGATCTCAGACTTCCTGTAAAAGCCATAATATTGCCTAAAGTAACCAAACGTCTTCCGGCTATCTCATTTGAAATCCCAATATCCACCGAGCTAGCAGATTTAGATTTGGCTGATCCTAGCTTTAACAAGTCTTCTAAAATAGATCTCATACTTGGCAATGATTATGAGCATTTTCTCAATATAGAAGGAATAAGAAAGAATATTTGTGGTCAAACTTCCGCTTATAACACCATTTTCGGATGGGTTCTCAGCGGGCCCATAAAAACTCAGTCAATTCAATCCTTCACTACCTCGGTTATCCCATCCGAGACCCAGGAACTCAATAATATCTTACGAAAGTTTTGGGAACAGGAAGAAATTCCTGTTACTCGGCCAAAATCAGTTGAAGAAAAATTCTGTGAAAAATTCTACACCGACACAACCACACGCAATAACGATGGTAGATACGTTGTTCGACTACCATTCAAGGAAGAATATCCTGATAAAGTATTCTTAGGCTCATCCCGGTTTATAGCCTTAGCCCAGTACTCAAGCATGGAAAAAAACGTTTCCAAGGATCCCAATCTTCAGCAACAATATAAAGAAGTTCTTAATGAATATATATCTCTTGATCACATGGAAGAAACCCCATCGTGTGAAATTATATCTCAAGGTAAATATACCTCATTCTATTTACCACACCATGCTGTAGTTCGCCCTGAACACAAGACAACAAAGGTGAGAGTAGTTTTCAATGCCTCTCGTAAAACAAAGTCAAATTTCTCGCTCAATGACATCCTATACACAGGCCCTACTCTTCAGAAGGACTTAATATCCATAATTCTGAACTGGAGAAAGTATAAATACGTTTTCAGTGGCGATATCCAAAAAATGTACCGCCAAATCCAAGTGCACCCAGCTGATAGACCCTTTCAGAAAATTCTATTCCAGACCCAAGCAGATGGCCCTATCAAGGATTACCAATTAAAAACGGTAACCTTTGGAGTAAACTGCGCTCCCTATCTCGTGATTAGAACACTTCTTCAGCTTGCATCAGATTCTGACAAGGTATACCCGAAAGCAGCGTCCATTCTGCGCACCGAAACGTATGTCGATGATATTCTATCTGGCGGTTATTCATTGAAAGAAACCATTTCTGCTCAGACTGAACTTATAAATGCGCTAAAATCAGCTGGGCTACCTCTAAAAAAGATCACCGCAAATAATACCCAGTTACTTTCCCATTTAGACAAAGAAGATCTTTACGACTCAGAGTTTCTTCGCTTCCACGATACAAGCTTAACCAAAACCCTTGGGATAAAATGGAATGCGCTCACTGACTCGTTTTCGTATAGTTTTTCAATATTAGATCAAGCCAAAAAGGTTACTAAGCGGCAGATTCTTTCATCAGTAGCAAAACTGTTTGACCCCGCTGGGTGGCTAGCTCCTATAGTTATTAGAGCGAAAATTCTAATGCAACAACTATGGTTAGAAGGTTTGGGCTGGGATGAAGACGTTTCTCCAGAATCCCTACACAAATGGAATGATCTCATTAAAGACCTCTCACAATTAGAACAAATCTCTATTCCCCGTTGGTTACATTATTTTCCCTCGGATTCGATTCAAATTCATGGGTTTTGTGATGCGTCTAAAGCTGCATACTGCGCCACCATATATATTAGATGTCAGAATAAAAATTTTAACACGTTCACGAACTTATTATTAGCAAAAACTAAAGTTGCCCCAATTCAAACGATTTCTCTTCCTCGCTTGGAATTGAGTGGTGCAGTGTTGCTAGCGAATCTAGTGAGATACGTTGTTTCATCCCTCGGAATTAATATACATGAAATCAATCTGTGGTCAGATTCAACCATAACGTTAGGTTGGCTCTCGAAGCCACCGTCAACGTGGGAGACCTATGTAGCAAATCGCATTTCTCAAATTCATAGTTTAGTAAACAATGCAACATGGAGACACGTCCCAACGCATGACAACCCCGCTGATTTGGGAACGCGTGGCTGCAGACCACAAGATCTGGCGCAGAACCCTCTTTGGTGGAATGGACCATCGTGGTTAACAAACCCCCCATCAGAATGGCCGAAACAAACCCCTTTAAAGCATGCTGAATTCCCAACAGGAAACACATTCACATCTCTACACACTCACGTGGAAGAAACTGACTTGTTACATAATTTCTCATCATATAGTAGATGCCTACGGGTCATTTGCTATATGTTCAGATTCTTCCGCAAATTATTACGAAAAACGAGGCCAAGTATTTACCTCAATACTCAAGGCAGCTTACAGCAAAAAGAAATGGAGCTTGTGAAGTCAAGACTCATTACCCTTGCTCAAATATCATTTTGGCCAAAAGAATATAGATCTCTATCAAATTTCAAACCGTTGTCGAAGAAAAGTCCATTAAACCCTCTTAATCCGTTTCTTGATGTCCACTCAGTTTTACGTGTGAATGGCAGATTAACTAAATCATCTCTCCCTTACAATGAGCGGCACCCAATTATACTTCCAGGAAATTCAAGGTTCTGCCAACTGTACCTTAATTATCTTCATAAATTCCTTTATCACGCAGATTGTAGCTTAATGTGCAGAATGGTTCAAACGGAATTTCACATATCAAGACTCAAGCCCCGAGTGAAGAACATAATACGCCACTGCAAAACTTGTATAATATACAAACAGCAACCTGGTCATCAGTTCATGGCCCCATTACCACCTGAAAGGTGCAACTTATCATTACCCTTTAAAATAACGGGTATTGATTTTGCTGGCCCATTTCAACTCAAAACATCATCTTTGAGAAAATCTCCCTACGTCAAAGGATACGTCAGCGTATTCGTTTGTTTTAGCACAAAAACTATACACTTAGAACTGTGCTCAGACCTGTCGTCGGCTGCATTCGAAGCCGCATTTTCCCGATTCATTGGGAGGCGGGGCCTCCCCCAACGGATGGTAACAGACAATGGGAGGAATTTCTTAGGTTCCCGCAGAGCTCTTGAACGTGAATTCGTTGCTTGTATTGAGAACAGCGCCCACGACATAGCCCAAAAATATATTGCACATGGGTTTGAATGGAAATGTATTCCGCCACATGCCCCTCATATGGGCGGCTTATGGGAAGCCGCCGTAAAGAGTTTTAAATTTCACTTTAAAAGAATCGCCGGTGCGCAAAGGTTCACTTTTGAAGAGTTCTCTACCATTTTGGCTCGAATTGAATGCGTACTTAACTCACGGCCTATCTCAGCTCTATCAGAAGATCCAGCAGACTTAACCGCACTGACCCCGGGTCACTTTCTGCGAGGGGCTCCCTTACTGGCTTTTCCAGAGCAAACCCTAAATAATATGTCCCTCATCAACAGATGGGAAAAGCTTAAAGCTCTCCATCATCAGTTCTCAATCAGATGGAAGCAGGACTATCTCACAACCCTGCACAAACGCTGTGTCTTTTTATCTAGAAACAACCACCGTGCTTCAGCTCATCCCAGCAAAATTGTCAAACCACACCACAGTCGTCATAACAAAAGGAAATCTGATATTTACAAGTGCGCTCTTTGTGGGAAGATTCATGCGCTGCGCTTCTGTGGCAAATTCCTGAAAATGAACCAGGAAAAGAGAGAAGTAGTCGACAAGTACCGCTATTGCGTGAATTGTCTTGCACGAAGCCATGACTTACGAGGCTGTACGTCCATGGACACATGTAAGCGGTGTGACAAGTTTCACCACACCCTACTACACCCAAAACCTACACGTGTCAATCGCGCACGAGGAATTACCATCCAAGACTTACGTCAACGTAAGCGTCCATCGCAAAGACAAGCTTCATCAACAACAAAATCAACTGTACAACCTCCAGCGCCAGCCACCTCAGCAACCCAACATCAAAGCACCCCATCAACAGCTCCAGATACTGAAATACTAGTGGAAGCTATTAGGTCGATAGCCAATGTGTTGTGCGCATCTGAGAAGGCACATATTGCTGAAGGCAAGGCCGGGACCGTGTCCAAACTTGTTTGGACAATAACTTATTGAACATTTGTAGAATTATTATTAAATTATAACATTATCATTGAAG